>PVKB01008534.1:0-15599 GCA_004027205.1 Ctenodactylus gundi | reverse complement strand
CCCCGTCCCCGTCTTTTGCTTTGTCTTTTGTATAAAGTTCCATGAGATACTTGTGGTCTGGGTCTCTCATATCAGAGAGACCATTGGATCTTTCACCTTCTGCTTCTGACTCACTTCACTAAGCATGATATTCCTAAGTTTCTTCCATTTGCCTGTGAAAACCTCCACACTGTTGGACCTTACAGATGTGTAGTATTCCATTGTGTATAAATACCACAGTTTGATACATTATCTTCTTTTTCCCCCCATTTTATTGATATGTACACGTGCAGAATTTAAGGTTTACAATGGAGTTGAGCATTTTATGCACATACTTTCCTTGTCAAAGTGACAAGGGCTTTCCCGCTCTCCCTTTGTCCCTCCCTCTACCCTCCTTCCCCTCCCTTCACCCCCCTCCCCTTCTTTCCCTTTGTCTTTCATTTAAAGTTCCATGAGATGGTTGTGGTCTGGGTCTCTCATATCAGAGAGACCATCTGATGTTTCACCTTGTGCTTCTGACTCACTTCACTAAGCATGATGTTCTCAAGTTTCTTCCATTTGTCTGTGAAAACCTCCACGCTGTTGGACCTTACAGATGCGTAGTATTCCATTGTATATAAGTACCACAGTTTGTGTATCCACTGGTGTGTTGATGGGTATTTTGGTGACTTCCATGTTCTAGCTATTGTTAGTTGTGCTGCTATGGACATGGGTATACATATATCTCTGTTGTATGTTGTTTTGGCCTCTTTTGGATATATTCCCAGGAAGGGTGTCACCAGATCAAAGGGGATATTTATTTCTAGTCTTTTGAGAGCTCTCCATACTGCTTTCCAGAGTGGTCGATTAAAGACCTAAACATTAAAAATGAAACACTAAACCTTTTGGAAGACAAAGTAGGCAAATTTTTAAAAGACATAGGGGTAGGCAAAGATTTTCTTGGCAAGACACCAAGAGCAAAAGAAATTACCCCCACTATCAACAAATGGGATCTTGTCAAATTAAAAAGTTTCTGCACAGCAAAGGAAACTGTCAACATTGTAAATAAAGAACCAACAGACTGGGGAAAAAATATTCACCACCAACACCTCAGATAAGAAACACATCATCTTCTTAAACAATGTAAAAATGAACAAGTCAATAGTGGGCAGATGTTAAGACATTGCCCAACAGGCAATGAATAGTTTCATTGTTTGTGAAGAAGCAACATTTTGGTGAGACTTCTGCACAATATCATTGCTAAATACTAGGTGGCCTTCATTATTCCAATTGTAAAACTGCTTGGATAAAAATGTCATTCTAACTGAATGCTAAACTTTCTGTGAATCTAAAACTTTTCTTGACAAGTAAGATTTGATTTTGGGTCATTTAAAATCTTTGTACTAGTTAAGAATTCACCCTATGGGTCTTTCTAAAATTTGCATCCTCCTGAAATTTCAGAAACATTTGAAAACATTTTCAAATTAGAGTGGAATCAGACTGGAGCATTATAATCTAGAAGACAGCTAATTCTGTATTAAAAAAATTATTTATTGATGGCCTATTTACATCTAAGGCGCTCTGCTGGAATTGAAGGCAGCACAGAGCTGAAGTATTTTTCTAATGCTACCCATGCATTTAATAGGAACTTATATAGTCTAACCATCTAACAATTGATACAAGCTTTTGCCCTTTAATATCAAGGTTGCACTGTGTTGGAGAGGCAGAGGAAAGCCTTGGTTTCATTTCAGAAAAAGACCACTTACGCGTTTGGGCTCTACAGAGAAAAAGATGGGCTGCCTTCAGAGAGAAAACCGCCCCTACTCTTAGCTCCTCTTATGGAGAAGCCATCTGAAAACCTACCCTGTGACATTAGGAATCTCAAATCCCATTTTCAAAATATCCTTACTGTGACAGGCAGGGATGGAGCTCTTAAAAATGCTGATCGGCTTAAAAAGTAACAATTGAAAAAGAGCTCTATTTGAGAGAGGAACAGTCAGCACAGGAGATGAATTTTCTAAATCTACAGGCAACTTCCATTCTGGTACATTCTCAAGCAAAACAGTGATCACTTATTCTGTTTAAACATTTCTAGACAAGAACAATACACTATTGTATTAACAATAAAATTTAAGTGGAGCAAATCAAAGAAATAGTTACAACCACCTTGGTTGGGATGGTGGAAGCAAAAATGACATAGCAACGGTTCTCCTGACTCTTAACTTTGATTTGTAAATCACTGGGTAAGATGGTCAACTATGCATCCAGCAGATTTTAATTGTACTGCCTAAAATCACTTAGGGTACAAGTTTTAAGCACAGAACTCAAATGCATGGTAGGCTCTATAATTACAACTGCGTATTATAAAAATCTTGAAAAACAAAGCCACATCTATTTGCAACAATCTATATTCCTTTATTTAAAAAGTATTCATTGAAATAAAAAGGACTTATAATACAATTAAAATTCTAATATGTGTGTGTGTTTCTCTAAGTGTCTATATTCCAAGGCTTTAATAGAGAGAATATAGCCTTCTAAAACAATTTGAATTGCCACAGTAAATCTAATACATAAAATGGTGTATTCCTCAAAACCATGATTTTCCTAATTTGTGACTCTGAAATTTTGTAATAAATCAGAGAATCCTGAACATACATTTTTTGGTATGAAGACAGAATTCTGGAAAAAATTCTGAATAAAGAAGCTTAGGTCAGGCTGGAAGAATAGTACAGTAGTTAGAGCTCTTGGCTAGCAAGTCTAAGGCCTCCTGAATTCGCTTCACCAGCACCATATAAAACAAATGTGGTGGCACACAACTGTAATCCCAGCACTTAGAAAGATAATGCAGGATTGCTCTAAATTTGAAGCAGTGAGTTCAGAACCAGCCTTAACTCTAAATTAAGACCCTATTTTAAAAAGCTTAATTTATGATTCATGATCAGATAGAGTCATGTACAAATATTTCTGATTTTCTGTGACAAATTTTGAAAAGTCATAGCAAAATTCAAAATTCTACCTCCTCACTCACTATACCTTTGTTTCCATTTAATATAACTTATCACCTTCAGGTAAAAATCTTGCAATATGAACAAAAACTCTTATACATACTATGGAATTGAATTCACTCTTAAAAATCTTAATGAAAAGATTTGTAGAGTTGCAGACAGGTCATTAGAAACAAAGTGGCATGACAAATTAACAACATTAACAACATGGCAAAGGAAAAAAACAAAGAAACAAAAAACATATGTTGCACTGTGCATGGCTTCTAAAAATATGAGATTCTGTTTTGCTAAGAAACTTATGACTCATGGAACTAAAGCCATAATATTAAGTGGAAAGCCTCCCACTGACCAGTCTACCTGAAAATGACATTCATGATACTTTAAAGGTTGTCTCTAGATCAGTGATGATTCTAGGGTTTCATCCAAATAATTAAGTTCCAAATTTGTAGCATTAAAATTATGCTCACATATATTTTAATCCTAAAAATCAGAAATCCATATGATTCTTTACCTTTGAATTTAAGTGTACTAAACAGAAATTAAACATTTTTTACAAGGTCAGAACTAAAGTACACTCCAATCTGACCAATTACTACATCGTATGTCCACTAAGTGCAGGTTCTGGTTGGCTTCTGGGTAAAGCCAGCTCTGAGTCAGGAATCTTCTTTTGAGAAACTTGAGTCACTATTTCATGTCCCTAACCCAGTAATCATAACAACATAAGCATCGCTTCATTTCAAATTGTTAGAGTGTGAAACATGGGTGAACCACTCTGTGTAAGGCTCAGGCATTCTTCTTTAAGTTTAATAAACTACCTAACTGGCAAAGATGAATAGATAACTCAGAAATTATTCCTGCTTAGTGTCTGTCCCCGGGAAGATTAAATGGCTTGCTGTGGAGGGAGGAGGGAGGACTTTCAAGGAAATCAGCAGGAACTCTATATAAACTCATTCTGTTTGTCTATGGATGACAGCCAGTACCCATTTCTACTAACTTACAAGGATCCAAGCCTTCCTGGAGGCAAACTCTGGGGACAAAGGTGCTTCTCCAAAGCTTGTTGTAGATAGGAACATTCGGGCTGAATGAGAAACACAGGAAACAAAAGCAAAAACTACCAACTCGAAACTGTGGCTATACAACACATACTTCCTGCCTAGTCTTTCAGTCTTCACAAAGAACGAACTGGATGTTTTCTGTTGTATACGAGAAACTAAGTCATTGAATCTGATTTTCTGTTTTTTAAATTAGTATTAAGAACAGGACTTTATAAAGATCATCTGAATGAAGTAGGGTGAAGTTTTGATTTCTGTACTAGGAAAATAAAGACAAAGTTACAGTAGTGGAAAAGTCAACTCAAAATCTAAAATTCTTTTATTTAATCATTTGGCTCAAGTAGATAAAAAGCTTCAAATTTCTCATCTTGTTAGGAGATGGGGGGATGCTGACTAGGACCAAAGATACACACAACCAATCTATATCAGTATTCAGTTGGCTCCAAAGAGAGTGAGCTGCTGGAATCAAAATTCACTGCTCTTTGTATCCTTCAAGATGTCCCAATAACAAAAATTATAATATAAATAATTCATTTATTATGTGAAATGTATATTTTATGACATACCAAATAGTCAAGCCCTAGTAGATCAAAATTTACTGAATCCAAATTTCATTAAAATGATTGAATTCACCCATGGTAAACTGACAGCAATTACAAAATAAATTTTACATTAGATAATTATATATTCAATGTATGTCTGAAATTTAACATTGAGCCTAAGGACCACTGAAGGCAGTTTGAATTATATTAAACCACATTCTAATCAGTTTTTATTGCACTTCATGTTCATCAATCTTAATAATTGTTATTTGTTTATTTCTGAAATGACACACTTTTGTATAACTTGAATCTTATTGGCTTGGTGATTTGGATGACATGCAGAATAGTAGTATTCTAAGTGAATGTATTATTAAATTTTAAAATGTGGTGGTGGTGATCTTAAAGTAGGTATAAATGTTAAATCATACATGGTATATATTACATACACACTTACATGTGTGTTATTTGCCTGCTTAAGTCACCAGGACTCCGTCTAGGTGTTAACTTTAATGTTTTCCTGGAAGAACTTCAAACTCCATGATGTATGATTCAATATTTCACCTGTGACTTCCTGGAAGCAAGGAGGCAATTGTAGAATAATATAAAAACCACTCAGAAACTAACTTAAAGACTTTGAAATTTATATTTCATCCTTCTCCTACCTATAAGCTTTCAAATCTGAACATATATGCTAATATGGTATGTATACTATATTACTGTGTACTATAGGTCTATATATCATACCATATATGTCTATAGCACATATAATATATATACTATGTGTTATATCACTTTTTCTAGTTGTATCGCTATAAAGCCATATCATATCAATCATTATTTGAACATAATCAGGAACTCAAAAAATATGCAGTTTAAGAATAGGCTCATTACTTACAAACTTCAATAAAGATATATTTATGTTTCCTTTTCTAGAATTGCACAATTTTTCTGTTTTCATTTTAATCTCAAATCCATGTAGGTGATGTGTCCTTCTTTTAGAATCCTCCTTACATGTACCAACAAAACAATATACAATTTTAACACACTTTTGATATGACGATTTACTCAGTTTACCTTCTCTCTGTTTCATTTAGACTTTTGAGTAATTACTGCTATTTTCAAGGAAATATCTCCACAGAATTTCTAGGTTTTCCCATATTCCTTAACATCCCAAATATACCTGAAGTTGTTTCTTAGATATAATAAAATCAGTGTAAGTCTTAAATCTAACTTAACAAAAAATTCAGAGTACCCCTGAGGAAAAAGTAACTATTTTAATCACAAATAAAACAGAGCATCATTAATATAATGGCTGATATTATCTTTGGAGGCTCTATTATGCAGATTCATTGAATATCTGCTTATGTTCGCTCTCACGTGCTTCGGCACAATTGCTATACCTATACAACAGATAAGTAGCCCTTCTGTTGTACTTCCCTTACCATTGACATGTTCACAATTGTCTCCTCCCTGATCCTGGAGTGCTGATTCGCTTTCTCGGGTGCTCTGTCTGTGTTGGGCACTGGACTCAGTCCTGGGGATGCAGAGACAGCACCCCCAAAGAACAGCATCTGGGAGCTTTCATCTTCCGGAAATATACAGCCTCCAGAAAGGCAGCATCATTCTACTGAAGATGCAGGTACTGTTATTTCATTGTGAGGTCTTTCTGGACTTCAAAATTCTCTATTATTTGGGCAATTTTATATATCCAAGGATAAGTTCTAATACATATAATAAACACTTTTTAAGCATGCTTGTAAAAATATATAAACTACGATAGATGTTTTTTAGGACAAAGAGTAATGAAAGTGTATATTAACATCATTATTTCATGAATAAAAATACTTGACAATTTTCTCAACATCACAGAGAAGTTCAAAGACTGAGTAATGCAAAATTTACACTCTGGGCTCTCATTCAAAACTCAATAGCTTCCGAGTTTATTTAATACTGTGCTGCAGTGTTACCCCAAACAGCAGACTGTTCATAATTAATGTGATTACTATGATAAAATTGCTAACGCTTACAAATAGCAATGAATAACTTCAACTAAAATGACCAACTGATATATATTTGTATATATATATATATATATATATATATATATATATATATATGTATGTATATATGTATACATATATATATATCAAAAAGCAATTAGTTTTAATCATATAACTGACAATTGCAAGTAGAAAAAATTGGGTTTTTACAAAACTCGAGATTGTAGAAAGTATGTGATAAAAATCATATCAACATTTTAAGTAATCCATATTAATTCTAAAATTTAAATATTAATTTTAATCTGATGAATAATGTTTTCTTCAGTTGAAATGTAGCTAAGTAAACATCCTTTCACATTGTAATTCATTAGCACTCCTTGGTTGTGATATGTGTTTATGTTGTATATTTTATATACAATATTCAAATAATATGTAATATATACTCAAATATACAAACTAATTTTTCTTTTTCAAAAATGGATATTTTTATTTAGTGTTGGCAGCTATATTTTAAATGTCAACCAACTGAAGATCCACTATTAAAAGAGAGAAAAATATATTAAATGAACTATTTTTCCACTAGAGCACTACTGACATTTACTTTTTCATTTGTTAAAAAGGGACAAAATATAAGAAATAAAAAGAATAATTCTATCAAATCCCAGTGGCACAAGCCTACACGTTCAGCCTTTGGAAGGCCAAAGCAAGAACACAAATTTGACCCCAGTCTAGGCGCCTTATTGAGATTTTGTCTGAAAATCAAAGTGGTCTGGAAATGTAGTCCAATGTGAAGGCCCTTAACTCCACCACTAGCACTCCGAGAGAGAGAGACAGAGAGAGCTCTAGCGAGAGAGAGAGAAACAGAGAGAAAGGAAAAGAAAAATAAAATTTAAAATCTATGAATATAGTAGTATTGATGTTTCTTATCTTTTTTCTTTTATATTAATTTTATCATTTTACTTAATGTCATTAAGTGTCAGGTGTTTCTCCTCAAATTACTATATCTCTATAAAATATGTAAAATAGGTTTTAATATTGAAGTACATACATCAAGAGAATATATATTATATTGTGTTTATCATAATAATGTCTTTTATATCATATGGTTAGTTATGCATACCTAAAGTTGGTGTTCATTAATTAAAGCAATCGGAGCCAATAAATAAAGTATTTCTTATCAACCATTCTTATAAGATAACATGCTTTGAAACATTTAATAATGAAGAATGTAGCACTCATTGTAAAGAAATTTTTAAAAATCTTAAAGCGATGGATATGCCATAGTTTGATGATTGTCTATAATCATTATATTAATCAAAACATCAAATTATATCTGTTAAGTATATACAAATATTATGCTTTTATAAAAACAAAATTAAATGTTTTAAAATCATTGTGCTCTTAGTTTTCAGAAAACTTTAATCAAAAATAATCATTTTATCTTTGTCTAAAGTATTTTATTACCTCATTAACAATGCAAGAAAGCCCTACATCTATTGTTAAGCACCAGTATTTCCATTACTTCCTCATGTTTTATTGAGGATCACACTTATCAAACCCAAGCATTTATTCCAACACTGGTAAATACACTGGTATTGTTGGCATTAGACCCTGGCTACTGTCATATTGCTATAAAGTTTCCATAAAATTAATCTATGAATTAAATAAATCAAAATATTTTGAAAAGGCCTTCTAACTGAAGCACTAATCCACAGTGAACAATACTTTCCTATGCACTCCAGCACAAAATGCAAATGTACAAAATCAATATTAAGACAGGAGAAATACAAGGCTATTAATTCAATTGGTTTGGAACAATGAACCTATCGGCATTAATATTCTCATATGATGCCTCGACCAACATTAAGCTTACCTTTCAGGCTCATGATTTCGTAACGTGATTTCACATTTGCAACTCACTGTCTCTGACTTAACTTCTTTTAGGTAACGTAAATGCTCCCAGTCCTGCAAGGTACTGATTTACAACCTTCCAATTTTCTCTTACTATAGTATAATCGTTATTCAGAGAAAAGAGCAATACTTCCATGAAGCACTAAAGAGGAAAAGTCAGTCAGCCTCAACACACAAGACTACTGTTCCTATTCAGTGCTTTGTCTTAAATCTCTCCTTGTTTTTCCTCAACAAACCATAGCACAATGCTGCTGCGAGCTCTCCTCCCAAACCAAGGCTGTCAATACCAGGTTATTCTGCCCTGAATATGCGAGCAGGCTCGAGTCAGTCTTCCCATGAAAATCAAGTCAATGACCTGCCTCCTTGGCATCCCGAGAACCAAAAGGAAACCGTAATTTTTCACCCTTTCCATTCTCGCGTGTTGTAAATGTTCACCAGTTCTCAGTGCATTGATTCCTCCAAAAGTGAGTTCGCCATGCATGATTTGATTATGGCCAATTGGACGCACCGTCCCTTTGATTTTTCCAGAAAAAAAATCAAAAATTGTTATTCAATAACTTGCATTACTCTTATTATCTAATCATGTAAAAGGCTATTTTTTCCTCATTGGCTAATCAAGGAAAAAGATAATATAGCTATAAAAAATTGGTCAGCAAAAGTTTTATTCTCAAAGTTACAACTTTGCTATTTCCTCTCCAGATTTTATTTCAACGTGAACAACAACAAAAAAGGAAGGGGGGGAGGGCGACACTGCAACCGCTTTTATTTCAAGCCCTCACATTCGCAGTTGATGTTTAAGGCAGATACACAAAATTACACATGGTTTACCAAGATTTGCATTTAAATGATTGTATACAAGCTTCAATACAGGTTGCTTTCCCGTGACCATAGAAACATCAGAAAAGTTGGGAAATTCAGTCCACTGAACTTCAAATGACTTTATTAAAGTGTCACTAATCAGAGTTAAAAGACACAAGGTTTTAGTGTTTGGGCTAAGAAAGCGAATAACTCTCAAAGTCTAATGGCCTACTAAGAACATTACTTAAATTTCTACAAAAAGGGACAGGAGGAGAGGCTTGGCAAAAGCAAATTAAGTAAGAAAACCTTCACCGCCTCTCCAAAAGACTAATCTCATACAGATAGGAGCAGCTCGGCTACACTGTGACAGTGAACTGTGACAGACACTCTCTGGCTGGGTAAGCAAGAAAAAAAATCTACCTGGTTAAGATTTAAAGCACTAATATGTATAGGTTTGCTTTTGGCACGGAGTATAGATCATTTTGAGGATAAACCTGTAGTTCTATTTATAGTAAATACAGTAATTTATATAAATTGCAACATTTCCAAGTTCTAAATGCATTCTAATTGAATTAGAGGCCAAAAGAAATTCCAACAAGCAAATGCAAATCTAAGTGCATAAATAATGCATGAGAGAATGGTACTTAAGGAGAAAATATCATTAAGTGCTACCAGAAGGAACCATTAATTTCCCCTGAATTTAAATGATAATAAGAGCCACATCAGCAGAATCCTAGCAAAAACTCAAGGAAAACAATATACTAAAGGCAATATATACACTATCATCACTTTTGTCTCTCTTTTTCACAAAATTTTAAGAGTTCCTTGGCTCTCTCTGGCTTACAGAGTAAATCAACAGAGGAACAAACTCATTTGCATTGATACCATTTCAAATATAGAGTCCTTGAACCACAAAACACCAAAAGCAAATTCAACAGCCTTGCTGACAAATATTTTCCTTTTTCAGAGAATGTGTTAATGTTACCCATTATTTAAAAAAATGCAAGGTTGAGATTAAGCAGGAGGCTGATCTACTTTATTCAGTTTCCTCCTGGAGACAACTCAGGGTTTTTCAGTTCACCATTTGCCAGTCACTGGCAAGTTAGAATGTGCTAATTAAAATATCAGCAACTACAGAAATGTAACTAAAGGATGACCTGTATTCTTATAGTTCTCCTATGACACAAATGTCCACATACTTTCTTAAGATAAAAGAAGACATAATTGGATGAGCAACTGAACAGCACCAAAAAGTAAGCAAAATCTCTCCATCTATAAAAGTCACTTCAAGTTATACATTTTTAAAGTATGGATTGATTGATTGCTGACTTTTGCCTGTCATCACCGTAGACATGAGAGCCAAGATTGGGGGCTAAGCAGACAAAGCACAGAGGGGCCCCAGTCAGGTGGAAGAGTTAGTCGGAAACCCAGGTGACTGTAATTCAATGTTATAACTGTTGCATTTGAGGTATTAATAAACGGTTGTGAAATTTTTAAAAAATGGGACATTTGGAAGGCAATTAAGATACCCCCCCCCCCCATGGGAGTCATCTTTACCTAAACAGTGATGAGAACAAATCTTCCTAAGAAGAAAGGAAACTAACATTCCCAAGAATGAGCACCTAAAATAGCAGGAGGAGGAACCAAAGGACCCCACACTGAGGGAAGCTGTTTGCGGAATGTTCTAGAACCTGCTGTTAGGTGGAAACCACATCAGTAAGCTCCCAACGAAAATTTGAAGTGGCAGCAGGCACCTTTGTCTCACCATGCTCACTCAGGCTGTCTGTACAATTGCTCTGCAAAAGTGGAATAATTTGCTTAATATATTTGCTTCTGGCATTTTTTTTTTTCTAGGCAGCTGGGAAACACTCACTTCAGGAAAAAAATTCAAAGTACAGTACATTGAAATAATAAGTTTATGACACTGATAATGTTATTCAAAACCAACATATGATACCTCTAGATATTACAAATTTTCCAGCACTGTTCCAATGAAGTATGTGCATTGTAGCAATGGAGCTCTGAGAGATTCCCACAACTTACAAAAGTATAAGTTGCTTACTCTTACAAGAAAGTCTCTCCTGATACACTCTTCCTACTCAGTTCTTCTAACTCGCACAGCAAACTAAATTTTAATCAACACAGTGTGATCCAGAGAGCAGCTCAAATACTGCTGTTTGTTCTTATTTAACGCAGTCAGGGTGTGAATTTACCCTGAGAAGTGTCTCCTGTGCTCTCTATTACCACGCAAATCATATCATTGCAAAATCAAACTTCTCTTTAGGAAGACCTTCCAATTTAGAATACCCGAGAATATGTTTAACTAATTTATTAATTTACTCTCCTGTAATGTGTATTATATTTCTCTCTGTAATGTTGCTGCTAACATTATTTTTTGCTACAAGCAACACCAATATTTGCTTTTAATTTAAATTTTTGAACAGAAAAGCTCTTACTGCAGATAGATCATATTCAAACATAGATTTTAAAATATGCTCAATAGACTCAGATAAAATTATTACAAACTCCTACTAATACTATATTAACAAATATATTTTTGAAATAATTTTTGGTTTGTTAAGAAGGAATAGTTATTCATATAAATTTTTGACTGAATTAAAGGCCAACGTAAAATGTCAGGGGGATAATGGCACATACAGGAGATGAGGCGGAGGAGTCAGGGGCACTAGGGCAGCAGCCCTGTGCGCCAGCTCCAAGAGCGTAATTTGTCATTGTTCTTAAACCAAGAGAGATGTAGTTTTATGTAACTAGGGTTCAAAAATTGACTTGTTTCTGAAAATATCTGAGAACAGTGAGCTGTCACCAAAGACAGGAGCAGATCCCCAGAATGTAAACACACAGTCTCAGTTTGCAGGGGGAAAATAGGGGCCGTATTATAAAAAGCACAAGTGACTTCTTAAAGAACTTGTTGGATAGGATTTAAAAATGCAAAATGATGGACTACACAGGCAGATCCTGTCTCCAAAAGAAGGCAGCATGAGTGAATATATAAAGCTTACATTGCTTTTACAATAAAGGACACTGAAAGAGAACTGAGATTTTTGCTGTATAGTAATAAATACTATTAGATAATTCAGGTTGACCAGAATTGTTCATTATAATGCAATTAGCAATTTCAGAATTAGATATCATTGATTTATATGCTTCAAATTATTTGCTCAAAAAATTTACGCAGATAGAAAATGTCTCTATTTAGACACCCTGATTTAAGGTAATAACCAATAATTACCAGTCAAATGAACAAAAGCTCTAAACGTTGCCGTTTTATATCTCATATACTATCAACTATAGAGTAATATAATTTTCTTCACTCTTTAACCAATTGTTGTTACATAGGATAAAAATCAAACATGTATGATCACATTTGCAAAAATTTTGTGTCTGTTATTATAATAAACTATGAAAAATATACTAGTTCATAAATTTTGTATATTTAAATATATTCATATAAGTAAGAATATAGATAAAAAACTAAAGAAATGTAATTTCTCTATGGAAACATAAACTAAAATTACAATAAGCATATAATTAATATTTAAATTAAATATATCCTATAAACAAAGAGCTCATCTGAATTTTTTAAGTAGAAGATGTGTGTGTGTGTTGGGGGGGCAAGTATTTATATAGCTACTTTTTACTATTTTGGAATTACGAAAAAATTTGAATTAAACAGCAAATCTTGGGATCTATCCTGCTACACGCACTTACAGACTAAACAACATCCCTTAGAAAATGAAATATTTTCCAAGTGTGATGAGGTTATTTATCACACAGATCTAAGATGTATTGTCTGATACAGGAAGCAGAAAATCAAAAAGGGGAACAAAGCCATCATTCAATTAAAACAAGCACGTTTTAAAAATCTAATGCAGGCAAATGAGCTTACCAGCCCGCCTGAGACATTGTTATGTTTCTTTAAAATGTAAAAAGACAGTTAAAAAATATTTTGCATATTAAGTAGTGATATATAAACTTAAATATTCTTTTTAACTATTCTGAATACACATCATGTTCTCAATATAAAATATAGAGATATTTATAACTCAACACATTATAAAATTAAAAGTATATCATGTAAAATGTAATAAACTAAACATTATTTTAATTAAAATTTTATTTTTCCAGTGCATTTTTGTTGGAATAGCACTAACCTAGTCCTGTGTAGGTGTAGTTTTATAAAGTCGTTTCATTTTCAAAAATATAAATACAAAAAGCTACTGTAAGACCAGGAACTATTTTTTCAACAAGATATTTTTAATCCCTTAAACTCTAAGGTCTGGAATAGCCTGGATTGTACAACAACCCCAGTCTCAAAAATTATATATATATATATATATATATATATATATATATATATATATATATATATTATTTGACCTTTATAAATATTTATTCTCAAAAAAATATTTATTTAAATTATTTTACTTTAATGATACATACATATCTAGTGCCTTAAGTTCCTTAATACTAGTTATGCTCAGATTTGAAAAGTATATTAATTTAGAATATAGATATGATGTAGAACTATTTTATAGCCCTCCGTAATTTATTTAATGAGTCATATGTAATATTATAAAATCATAAATTTACTTGTTCATCATTCAACCTTCAATGATGTCATACTCATTTTTCACATAAGAAAATTTATATTTTATATCATTTGATAAATTGCTGCAACAAAATATTTTAGACTACTCCCTGGAATCTCTTTATTTATCTAACCTTAGAAGGTTCATTTTGCTTAACTTGTAAACATATATTGTATAAAGCAAAGGAAGAAAGAGATATTTAGGAAATCATTAATCTTTTGTATATGATGGAAAAGTACTCACAGTCTCAATAAATCAATGTCTTTGGACTACACAAAAGAATTCTAGCTTTATTCAAAATCCTTTATTCAAAATGTCAAACATCTTTAGATTGCACAGAAGTGCCCCAGATGGCTAGCCACATGTTTCAAACAGCCTAAGTTTGAATTTCTTCAAGTATTCTTTTATTCTGCTACATATAGAATGCTATACTTGCAGCTGCCAATTTTATTTTGATTGATGCAAGATAAAAATATTCCTAGTTGTAAATGTGAATTTTTTAGATAGGTGAGAATGCACATGAATTAAAACATATTACCAGGATATTAGAGCTGTAAACCAACATTGAGACTATGATACACCCAAAAGTTAAGAATGAATGTCTATCATTGATCGGCTTTACTACAAGTGGACATTACAATTATATACTTCTTATGATTTCACTTCTAAGAAGACCTCAGAAACAAAAACTTTGGAACTCTGTACCAAAAATGATTCCACAGTTGTAAAACTGTACTGCGAACACTAAGATGACTTAATCATTTAAGACAGCAAAGTCCACAACACATCAGGTACTATTAAAGCTAAATCCACAGATACCCACTACTACTCTCCTTAGGGATACCACATTGAATTTTTAAAACAGCTCAAGCAAAAGATGTTATTTCAATAGATTTTTAAATACACTTTCTGAGGCAGGAGCTGTTTTAGAATACCGATTGGTGGGCTTGGAAGGACCTGGACTCCTCAACAAAGGAAGAGAGGTGCACAGAGCTCCGCCTTCTGTCAATGTCACCTATCAAGTCCTGATGCCTCTGCTGATTCACAGGAGGCTAAACTGCCCTCCCCACTCCCCTCTTTCTGGCAGTTTCAAGGCTGTCCTCCAGCAACCACTGCACAAAAAGCACCTCCCACCCTCTTACCTAGACCCCTCCGTGGTCCCGGGAGCATGGTCTTCAACAAAATGGTTTCAAAAAGATTTGGGACCACTGGGTTACAGAACATTCCTTGTACTCGAAACACTACTTTATTCTTTCTTTTTTATATTTTTTTCACTTTTTCTTTCCTTCTAGTTCCAGGGATTAAGCCCAGGACTTTCTTACCGATTCACATCTTCAGGCCTTGCTAATTTTCTTTTTCTTTTAAATTTTGAGTTAGGATCTCACTAAGTCAGTAAATTGCCAAACCCGCGTTAAACAGAGTTTGACTTAAAGCCCTCTCACCTTGGCTTCATCTAGAACACAGCCTCAGACCAGCCTTGGTCAGGGCAGCCATCAACCCTTTTTCACTTTCTTCCTTTGCTGTTTGAACACAGGTCCATCTGGGCTTCTGCCATCTCTGCCCTCATGGACTTCGTTTGCCACAATATATTTCATGCGTGTGGGTAGCTAGAGGGTACATTTGTATTTAAACAAGAATATCATGATGGAAATAGGTCATAGAACACTGTGTGTGTGTGTGTGTGTGTGTGTGTGTGTGTGTGTGTGTGTGTGTGTGTGTGTGT
>PVKB01008533.1:0-15566 GCA_004027205.1 Ctenodactylus gundi | reverse complement strand
TGTAACTTAAAAAGCTTAGAAATGCATAATAAAGAAATTTCCTTGCTAAACAATTGTTCTTAGTAAAGTTACATTTAATTAAGAGCAGTTCTTGATAAAGAAATTGCAATGAATAATCTTTCTACATTCCCACATAATAAGGATTTTATAGCATGGTCATAAAATCAGATTCTAAAGAGGAAAGGAATGATTCTTTTTTTTATTATTAAGGTAAGTATCATGTAATATTGTTGAAAAAAATGAAATGAAGGCAAAAGCTGCACAAATAGTATGTTACATGATATGGAGCAACATAATATTGAGATGTGTGTTCTAAATACCCAAATTCTGCAAGCAAAATTGTATATGCCTCAAAAATTTGGAGTTTCAGAATAATTCTGCATAAAAAAGAGCCTTCTATCTTTCACAGTTTTCTCAAATCTGATAAATAAATGGCAACATGCTCACCTTAAATATTCAACTTACTGACTTAGGCCCCGACCTAAGTGATAAGCCTATCATATCTAATTAATAATTTATTTTATAAATACAGCTTTTTTGAAGAAAACAGACCTTTAAATTTGACAAATGTAGACTAATTTTAAGTGTGTCAAAAGAAACTATTGATCTTATGGTTTTAAGTAAAAATATTCAAGATAACTTCTAAATGTATTAAGTATTTCATGTTAAAAGCAATTTATGTTAATATGAATGTAGTTTGGTTAAATACCTTTTATTTTTCAAAAAAAAATTCTCTGTAATCTTCTATGCTTTCGTTGCACTATAAAATATACTTAATGTGAAGGAGTAGGTACCTCATAAACTGGGCGGGGTGGCAAACACCTGTAATCCAAGCACTTTGGAGACTGAGTCAGGAGGATTGCTGTGAGTTCTAGGCCAGCCTGGGCCCCATAGTGAATTCAGGATCAGCCTGGAACACAATGTGAGACCATAAAATAAAGAAAGAAAACACAAAGACAGCCATAGATGAATCAAAAGGTAAGTGATATATGAGAGCTTTGCGTGTGGAACAAGGGTGTCCCTTCAGACCACCGTGCTCAGCAAAGCTCACCGGGCACAGAAGGCTAAGCACCACATGTTTTTCTCACACAAGAAGCCCAAAATATAAGTTAAGTAAAAGAGCACATTGCAGGAATGACAGCAGGAAGCAGGGTGAGGATGCTGTGCAGTGGGAAGGGGGTGTGGGCAGAGGGGGCAAGAGCGTGAAAGAGGGGGAGGGAAGTAAAACTGATCTGATGTGACAGGTATATACACCAATTTATCAAGTTGAATGGAATTATTATGTATCAAAAATCTGCACTAATAAAAAGAATAACTTTGTTGAAAGAGCCAAGTTACCTACTAATTGTTCTACAAGAAAAATCAAAAGTTATTAAAGATTTCAAAAGTAGAATATACATTAGAAACTGTCTCAACTACTTATTTTTTGGGGAGTTAAGAATAATATAACATTTGCCAAATAAAATTGTAATTTACAATAAAAATGCAAGTTACTGTAGAAAATATACGATTCACATTATAATCATAACCATATATTTTTAAAATTGTAACCTGAAGGTAAGTTATTCGAATAGAACAGCTTCCCAAGTTTGAGAGTATTTTTAAGTTTACCAGTATCAATGATTCTGTAGTCCAGTTTCAACATGTTAAAATATATTAAATGCTTTAAGAAAACCAGAATGAAAGTTTCACAGAACATTTATGATGCTGTAATTTATCTGTTTGCTTTTATTAAGTTCATTCTAACTTAAATGTTAAATCTAAGAAGATTATTCAAACTAATTATATAGTATTCTTACATAAAGTATTTATGGGAAGCCATAAATACATTTAGCCAGTATTTTCAAAATAAAGTCCAAATAATGGTAGGGGTTATCAATAAGAACGTTTAATTGTTTCTTCACTTAATATAATACTACTGTAATTTCTCAAGCAT
The DNA here is from genome assembly GCA_004027205.1 of Ctenodactylus gundi. NCBI lineage: Eukaryota > Metazoa > Chordata > Mammalia > Rodentia > Ctenodactylidae > Ctenodactylus > Ctenodactylus gundi. The sequence continues at coordinate 13,630 of PVKB01008533.1, read as the reverse complement.
AATGTAGAATATACCTTTCGCATCTCATTGGCAGGTTATATTGATGAAGCAGGTTCACAGACTAGTGATATTACATAAATCCCAGGGAATACCTAGAGCTCTATCTATCTACCTATCATCTGGAAGCTATTTCTCTGGCATATTTAAACATTTCACCTGTTTTGTGTATTTAAATGCATGTCTCGGTTCATGTGCACTTCCAAAGAATCTGTATAAAATAATGAATTTCAGGAAGATTTTTTTTTCTTAAAATACGACTTTACTTTTTTAATTCCCTTATTAAATTTGTGCACATACTGCAAACAGATGTAAAGTCATATCATTTAATCATTTTCTAAACGAGTGTCAAAGCAATCAAAATAAGGCCCAAATCATTTAAATCCGTTTCTGAACTAGTGCCAAAGCAATTCAAATAAGAGGGAAATCTCTACAAGAAATTACACTGGAACACTATGATGTTTATGTACAAAATGAATAATTAACCTCTTATCTCGTTTCATTCTCCAAAATGAATGAAGATGAGTAGTGGAGCTAAGTGTAAAACTGAAGCTGTGAAGTTTGAGAAGAATAACTCTGGGCAATTTCTTTGTGTCGCAGACTAAGCAACAGCTTCTTAAACTATAGAAAACATGAACCATAAAAAATTCTGTTGAATTTCATTCAATTGTAAATATTTGTGGGTGAAATCAAGAAATTTAATAGCAAAGCACTGACTAAGGAACAGCATGAGTGATAAATATTTCTGTGAAATAGGTCATATACACAAGTGTTTTATTAATATTTATGTATGTATACAAGCAAAATCACAATATAAAATAAGTTCATATAAGTGAATGACAAAAATGCGAACAGACCACTTATAAAAGGGCAAAATATTTGAACATAAGTCTCTCTCTCTCAATGTATGAGGACATGCAAATTTTCATAAAACCAAACACCAACTGTGGAGCATTGAGACCGGTAGATGTCATAGATGACAGCTTTCAAACGTTCTGCTCATTTGGTGCATGATGAGTTATATACACCAAGCAGATTGATTTGATTTACAGCGGTGGGAATCAAACCCAGGAGCTCACACATTTTAGGCAAAAATATTCTAACAACTCTTTGTCAGTTTTTTAAACATATATCTAATCCAGAAATTACTTCTAATCTAAATTACCTTCTAATCTAGAAATTACTTTCTAAGCAGAATCATGACATACAAACAGTAGTATCTTAAACAAATATTTATACAATAGTTTTATTTATAAATGTCTCAACTACAAATAACCTTAATGTCTACCAACAAGAGTGCAGATAAATAACCTGTGCACATATATTCAGTGGGTCAATATTCATAAATAACAGGAACTGCTGGTGTGTCCTGCCATAAATTATATACATATATGCCCTGATATAAACACCACATGATTATGCATTAAAAAAACCTGGAAATCAATGAACAGAGGATAACTAACTCTTTGTGATAAAGCTAAGATTTTCGTTAGTGCTGGACATTGGCCTTGGTTATAGGGGAATTGCAGAACGCGAGGAAGAGGACGGTTTTGACCACCATGCTCTGAGGAAGGAAGCAACCAGTCCTACTAAGTTTCACATTCCAGGGGAGTCATATTCTTTATGTGTCTTTGGTGCTAAGTGATAGAAAACTTGGCCAGTATTAAATGATATCCAGATCAAAGGTGTCATTTGCAAGGACTAAAGGCTATTATGCAAGTAGCCTTCCTCCTAGCGACACGAATAGGAAGTACTGGTACAAAAAGTAAAGAAAGAAAGAAAGAAAAGAAAACATATGGCGAGTTTTAATGAACGAAGTAAAATGCAATCTTTTGATAATTATAGAATAAACCCAAGTTACCAGTAATGAAAAAAATAATTTTTGAAAACCAGTTCCTAACATTCTACTGTGTTCTGGTAGATAGGGAAATTCTGACTCTGACACTTGAGACCTCAAGGTCAGAAAAGCCTGTTATGAGCTGGATTATTTCAGACTCATTGCATGAGAAGCACAAGTCCAAAACGCTCTGTTGACAGAAGTGGATTTGCTCTGGAGAGAAAATAAAACGCAATGTGGACAGATATTAAAACCATAACATTCCTTGAGGGATTATAGTCAAATACAGTGTATTCTGCACATAATGAGTGCAAAAGTAGTGAACACAATGAAAGAATTGTTTGAAATGTAAAATAAATATTTGTACAAATAGGTGTCACTGAAGGATAACTCCTACACACAGCCTCCCTATGAACAAAGAGCTCAGGAGTTTTATTGGTGACACTCACTGCACATTCACTTTGGAAAGACTCCACATGACATTGAGGGGCAAACATATTCCAGAGCTTATTCTCCTCAAGTGAATAGGAACCTCACGTGGTTGGAGATACTGAGATCGTAATGAACGATGTTCACTCCAAGTCATCTAACACACCAAATACTAGGGACTTTGGAAGTTTTGCTTGCTTCAGTATTTTTTCCTCTGGAGGGATCTTTCAAAAACAACAGAATAACTTGAAGGACATTTTTTAGTCATTTGAAAGGGGAGCAGCTGTTTTTTTTTTTTTTTAACCCGAAAAGTTTTCCTCAAAGACAGTAGTATCAATTTTGTTTTGTGCATGTTTAAATTTACCTAATACCAAAATCGCAAAAATTGATTATACAGTTTTTACTTACATTTTGTAAATGAAGAAACAGGTAACTGGGAAAGAGCTTCCCTGAGGCTTCTTAATTTTTTACTACAACTCTTTTTACTTTTACATCTTCTTTCAAAAAAAAAAAAATCCCAGTAAAATCTGGTAATTGAATCAACACTCCCAGTTAGCCAGATACTCAGTGACATTTTTCACATGGCTAGTTCGTAATTCATCAAAATTCTCCTTCTCTGAATTCAGTCCCACAAATTTGATAACAACCTTAAAATCTTTCTTTCATATATTCTTCGTATGAAAATTTAAGGAACAACATTCAATTGAATTCTGAAAAAAATTAATATTTTGTATTTTTCTCAACGTAAACTAAGAAAAAAATTTAGCATCTGTATTGGCCAACATGCTGCACTTAGATATATTAAAGATTACAACCTTTACAGCACCGAATTTCTGTTAAAATCTTTCACTGTAGGACTTACCACAGTGCACGCATGAAGTGACACTAAGACCCATTTTACATTAATGCCTTTCCAAAAAAGTTTGGAAACAAACTATTAGTCTGAGCTGTCAAGAATTTTTGTCACCCAGCTTTATTGTTGTTTTGCTTTGTTTTGTTTTTACTAATATAAAATCTTTAGGAGCTTAGCATCAGTCGGCACTTTTAAAACTAGTAGTCAGCTTAAAAATAGTTTTTTTGTTGTTGTTGTTGTTTCAAGTATGTATTTAGCTTAAACTTTTCTAGAGTCTACGTTGACTGTAGAAAGCTTAGCTCAGGAGGATAAGTGAATGTTAGAATATATTAAGGTGAAATTTCACTTCTCCTTTCTCTGTCCTTGGTGTAACAACCTTATTAATAAATTAATACAATATTTTCAAGGATGTTTTGCAGATTAGCAAACTATTGCCAAAACATGTTTTGAATTTTAGAGAAGGAATCATATAGATTGAGGCTATTGTTTTATTACTCTTATGGAAATAGTTTCAGCTTGAATACATTTATCATTGTTCTTTTTGTAGGATGTGCAATGTATTAAAGTGAAACAAAAGCATATAAAACTAAAGACGTTAGAAATAATTTGAGGATGAACAAATTTTAATAAAGCTCATTTTAGGAATGACACAGCTTTTTAGATTATATTTAATTTCAGCAAAGGTCAGTCAATCTCTGCCCCTTCCAAGATTAATATGAAGTGCATTCTTGAGCATTTTTAATCATTGAAACCAAATGACCTTGGAGCAAAGACTAAGTTTAGCTAGGAATTTTAGTATACATCAGCATTCCCATTTAAGTTCAAAAATGCTGATTATACAAATGCCACTCATGAATCATGGTTATACATTAATGAGAAAAAATTAATAAGAAAATAACTATTTTATACAGATACTCTTTATTTTAAATTGGTTTCTCACTACTTGTATGAAATTCATATTTTAAGTGTAATACAAAAATTTCCACTTATACTGCTAACAAAATTTATCTACTAAATAGTGTTTAAAGACTATGATACCGTTTTCCAAATTTAAGCAGAGTAGAGGAAAAGTTGAATGCTTTTCTCAGCACTTACTACCAGACGCTACATAATTCCCACTCATTTTCAGAGAAAAAGTGATGGATTGAGAAGAAATATGGAAAAACTGAATCTAAACCAGAGGATGAAGTTGGCATTCCTGATGTCATTGTCCTGTATCCATTCTCTCAGACTGTGGTCCTCTCTATCAGAAGGATCAGGCCGCTAAAGTTACTATGTTTTAAAATGAGTTCAGAAATTGACAAAAATAAATTACTTTTGGAATTTATGTATAAAAACATTGGACTCATTTGGTTTATTAACACTGAATCATTATGGATCCTGGCTGTCTTTGAACTTTTCTGACATAATAACTGTCACTATTGACACTATCCCAGAGATCTCAGGGGAGGCAGAGTGCCTTTCATTAGAGTATTATAGTGAAGGTATGTTTAAGGAATTCCCATGTAATGAGTTCCAGTTACATGTTAAAAATTGTTGTTGGCTTAGTTTGAGGCTGGTCTCCCCAAAGGCCACATGATATTAGCTTCAGGTGAGCTTGGTTCCTCTGACAGGTAGTGAAAAAGCGTAGGAAGTGGATCCCAGTAGGATACCTTCTGGTCCGAGGCGGCGGGGCGGGAAGGGCCTCATGGGACCCAGCCTGTACTCCTCTCTCATATCGGGCTGTGAGGTGAATGCGAACTCTGCCACCACATCTCCAGAACAACAGGGCCAATAGTTGTCACACTACAACATCCAAAACTGTGAGTCAAAATATATATTTTTAATTGATTTGCCTCAGCAACTTGTTGCAATGACAGAAAGCTACCTAACACTGTTGTAAAGATTGGAAAATGGTTTCATTAGTGGTGAATTTTATTTTTTATTTTTTTGGATGTCTGACAAACAGGCCATTTTTATTTAACAATATAATATATCAAATTAAATTCATCTGAGCCAGTCACTTTGAGCAAATTTGTGTAGAATATTATTAAGTCAAAGATGTATACTCTTAGTGTAATAAAAATATTAGAAAACAAATACATTAAATCGCATGTAAGTGAGTTTTAATATTATCATCAGATTCTGACAGTAGTGCCTATCGTATGTTAACCATAAGCTAACATGTTTATTTGGTAGGTATTAAAATACTGGTTGCAATAAACTCTGTCTTTTGATATCTTTGAGATTGCAATATGAGATAAATGGATGACCACAGCTTAGATATGTAACAAGCCACATGCTTGTATCAGTGGCAATAGCCAAGATTAGTGGTAGAACAATATACACAAATTTAGTTTTAAAAATATATGGATACATGACAACTAATAGAAAGATAAAGCTTCACTGAGAAGAAAGGGCTTGGGTAACACATCTTAGCAACATTTTTCTAAACTGGAATATTTCATCAATATTAAATTTGACAGTCTCATAAAGTTTGCATTTCTATTTATAATGTCATATTTTAATTGCTCTTTTAATACTTTGCTTAAATAATCACTTTTTGTTGACACTTTTATAGACTATGAAAATATTTGAAAAGATTATTTTGTTTTTCTTCTAATAAGCAAGGCATGGTAGTTGGTTTACTCAACGTCAAAGTTTTGCACTTCAAAGCAACTTTGTTCACTAGCATATATAAGAATATGTTGAAAATCTTTTAAAAATTCAGTATATTCAATTCATCCTTATATAGATAATTGATTACATGAGCTCTTATATAATATGAAGATAAGTAATTAGAAAATTCAGAAATCATGTAGAAAATCCTCTAATAGCACAATATTTCAACATTTATTGGGTACACTTTTCTCGTTAGCTTTCATAATACTCTGTATCTTTACCATTATAGAATTGAATATTTTTGTCAATATTTTTCTCAAAGCTCTACTCTGTAGAGTTTCTTATGTTTATTTGAGTGTTTACAGTTTTCTGATTTAAACTTATTGGTTTTGTTAAAACCTTTGTAGAACTATCAAGAAAAATTTTACTTTCATGATTATGTGTATATTTCAAAATATTTGAAAACTAAATAGACACTGTGTGTGTGTGTGTGTGTGTGTGTGTGTGTGTGTGTGTTACAGAGTTAAAGAACATTGATAACTTTATATTTTTCTGGTGCTGTGGGACCATATCCTCTGCTTTGAGCCTTGTTTTCAAAGGAAAACATAACTACATGTAGTTTTTGATACATGAAGAAGATATCTATCTACTTATAGCTTGGATTAGAATATTCCCCTATATAAATTTACTGTCAAAAGCAAGGTTAACAGTTTTATAAGCCTTCAAATTTTATGTTGATATGTGGGTCTACTAATATTCTTTGTGAATCATGGTAATGCTTCCTATGAATTTTATAGTTTTTTATTACTTAAATATTGTCAAAGGGCATATTTCATAGACCTTTATATATTTATTAAAGCTAAATTCACTCATGACTTTAAATGTTACACATACACCTAATATCCTTATGTAGATTTCTGATGGCATTAAAATGTATGAAATGATCATGTAATGTAGGATTTGAGAAGTCATGTGAAAATACAGCCTGATGTCATTACAAACCTGTAGTAATCAAAACCCTATAGTATAAAACAAAAGATTTGCACAGGCTAATGGAATAGAACGAAATTGCCTAGTCAGTATGTTTGTCTGCAGCCTCTCGATTTCTACTCAGGTGCTAAAGAAGCACATTGAATAAATGAGTCTCTCCAATGAGTAGCATTGCAAAAATTCTATATCAGCATGCATGACACTTAAGCTAAACTTTTCTCACCATTTCTGAGAGTCAACTTAAAATGGATTGTAGAATTAAAGGTGAGATCTGAATCTACAAAGCTGTAAGAAGAAAACCTAAGAAAATGCTCAAGAACAGTGGAATCAGTACATTTTTTGGAGTGGTGGCAAGACCCCAAGTGCAGAGGAATCAGAATAAAATAGTAGGGAAATAACATTACATTAACCGGAAATGCTTCTTCACAATGAAGTGAACAGCAGAGATGAGGAACAATTGATAAAACAGGAGAACAATTTTCATTGTAAGCACATGACAAGGGATTAATAGCCAGATTACATAAGGGACAGAATGGTAAAATATGTTTAGTTAGGTAATTAGAAAAGATCAACAAACGACAGAAGCTCACATCACCCATCATTAGGGAGATGTCAGTCAAAACCACCCTGAGATGACATCTCATCTCCGTAATGGCTAATACCCAAAACACTCGCATGAACAAACAGAAACAGAACCAAAGATAACAATCGCTGGGTTGGGGGATGTGGAGAAAACTGACATCACATGCTGTTAGTGATAATATAAATTATTATAACCATTATGGTAAATATATGGAGTTTCCTGAAAAATTTTCTTGCAGAGCAGCCACATGATCTAGCAACCTTGCATTAGCTGAAATAACTATCCAAAGGTCATGAAATCAGTGTCAAAGGAACATCTGTATTCCTGTGTTTATTGAAGCCCTAGTCACAAGAACAGAGAGATGGAAACAACCACAGTGTCCATCAATTGAAGAATGATCTCACTCATACTTGAAACCTAAAAACTGAAAGTGGAATGTTTGTTACCAGAGACTTGAGAGAGTGGCTGGTGAGGAATGGGAAGTTCTACGAAGGATGCTGTGTTAGCACTAGATGGAAGGAAAAAGCAAGTGCCAGAATACTACTGCAGAGTAAGATGCCTACATACAGTCGCACTATGAAGGCTAGAAGAAAGGATTTTGTATTTCTGCATAGAATGAAATGAGGGAATACTTTTTGCTTGAGGAAATGCATTTTACCTAATCTAAACATCATTCAATGTATAAAAATACTTGAATATTACAAGATACAGCACCAAAATGGAAAATCTTTTTTTACATATCCTTTAAAACTATTTTAAAAAATAAAAGTATTTTAGAAATTCAAGAATAGAGAATAGTGTGAAAAATTGCATAGCATGACCCGTATATGCAATAAATATCAGAACGCTACAGGTAAGGAAGTGAAGCTGGAAGAATGATAGGTGAGCTTGTGGGATTTTGTTTGTGTTTTTTTTTTTCTCAATTGTTCAAGGTGCTATGCAAAATAAGATTTCTAAAGCATCATAGATGCTTCTTTGATATTCAGATCTTTATGTTAGTGCATCAGTCCATAAAAATTTGACATTTAAACAATAAAGATGATTCTATACAAGATTATAGTTTTATTTCCATAGAACAGTCTACTTTTATCATTTTTAAAAATTTCTTAGTTACCAGGTTTATCAAACTAAAATAAAAAGTATTACTATATTAATTATATCATTTTATACTGCTATCAACAAATTTAAGTAATTTCCTTCTTCTGAATGTTAATATATTCCGTTTTATTAATTTTTATTGGTGAACTAGCTTACTAAAATCTCTCTGATCCATCTCTTTATCTCTACTTTCTTGTTGTCTCTTAACATTTTTTCATCTGAAATTCAGGTTTTCGAGGGAAAATGAACAGCAAATTTTGAGTTGTCATGAAGTGGTATATGGCAAGCATCAGAAATGTCTTAATTTGTTTTGGAAGGGCAGGATAAACAAATCTGGGCTGCACTACTAATAGCTAAGAATGATCCTGTTTTTTGTAGCATGGATGCTGTAATTTAAAAATAGGAAAAGCTTCTGAACCAATTCTTTCCTTGTCTTCTCTGTACAATGGCTAGACTTAAGATTTACCTCTTAGTTTTGCTTTAAAAAGTAATTTTATAGCTAAAAAAACAGTTTCAAATTAATTTTCATTTTGTATAGGATTCTATAAACCAATGACAAAGTAGGAAAAAAAACTATGAGAGTACTTAAAAACTCTACATTATGTGGTTCAGTAGTTTCAACAAAAAGTAGACTTTGTCAGGAAGAAATAGGATTATCAAGGAGGAAATATTTAGGTTTAAAACAAAGACACCTGAAAGTCTGTACTACCCAGGAAAAGAAGACTAGGAAAATATTGTCAGTGATTTCAAATTTATTTGAATAATTTAAACAAACAAATTTCTCTTCAGAAGAATTTATTAGCCCAATAACATACAGTATAACATATTATAAATACTTACAAAATTTTCTGTTGGTTCAAAACAAGAACTATGTTAACACAGAGAACATTGTTACAATATGGGCATATTTCCTGCTTGATGCATTTTTTTTATTCAGAAAATTTTGCTCATTCCTGTAAGCTTCTACAGCTAAATTGTAGAGAATTCTTTGTGTCCTCCTCACAGTTGTCTAAGTGATTTGCAATTGGATGTCACAATATTCCAGTACTTCTCCTCCTAAAGAAGGAAAATAAAAAATAATACTCTCCATATTCTAGAAGACATAGCCAGTCATCTACCACAAGCTTTGTCTACTCTGGATTCTTATTCATTTTACATCATAAAAGAATTCCAGTAGAATAAAACAGGGATAGATATTTTCTCATATGGTATTTAAGATTTCCTGAGTTCTTTCATTGGAGATTGTAATTTCTTCAACATATGTTGACACAGTGTATCAAATAGTACAAGGTCTGTCTAACGTATCAGTTAATGGATTCCATAGATATTATAGGCTGAACGCATCATTTGAGTTTTTGCCTACTACACTTTTAAGTTAATAAGTGAGTTATCTTTTATCCTAAAGAGTAGTTAATTTTAAGGAAACTTTTTTTGCTCACGGCAAGGGGAACAACAGGAGACCTTTAACTTCACAAGGTATAATATCTGATTTTCTGAACCACAGCTTTAAGCTATTCAAGAGACCTTGTTTCATCTTTTAAATCAGACATCCCAGTGTTATTCTTGCTCTAAGACCTGCAATGTTCTACTCAAATTAGACACTCTATCCAGCTGTAATGATCAAATCTTTAGAAGATAAATATCACATGTATTACTTTACCTTTACAAACACTGAATTACAAGCCTGGTTCCTCAGCAAGTGCCTCAAGTCAATTTTTTCTTCTTTACAAGTATACATGATTATTCAATCTGTTAAAATATTTTCATCATTAAGTCATTGTTCATATATTAAGTACCTTACACAGTAAATAATTTGTTATGTGTACTCACTTGTAGATGTTATGTAAATTGCTATTGTAAAATTTTATTTTTAGGAAACAAAACAATACGTGCATGATACTAAATTTAGGGCCGACCTTCCCAAAATGAATAAATAAATTAGGTATTGGATTCTATAGACATAATATGGCCATAAAAACTGAAAATTATTCTGTAATCTTTCCTTTCCTGAACTACAAATGTTTGTATTTCTGTATTTCTGTATTTCTCGGAGCTGGTTAGAGTTTAGTTTTATCAAAATTTCTTTGGAAATGTAGTATCAATTTGAAGTCTGCAAAACAGTAAAGATATAAGTACTCTGATGAAAAATTTCACAGAAAGATAGTTCAAACATCCCAAAACACTTCATAATTGGCAGAATGTGAAAAAGAAAATTTTATCTAATGAGATCACTAATCCTAATAACTTATGCCAGAGGCACATATGTAAATCATTGTCATTTGCTGAATTGGGCACCAAAATATAGTGTGTGTGTGTGTGTGTGTGTGTGTGTGTGTGTGTGTGTGTGCAAGAAAAATGCATATATATTCCTCACAATGCTAAATTAAACTACCCCAATACTACTCTTGCACAAGTGAGGAGATAAAAATGCAAAAGTAAATCATTCAAAATCTTGCAATTAGGCAGAGAACAAGAACAGAAAGCAAGTCAAATAGTTGAAAATCCTTGGCATGTCCACTATACTAACCTGACCTTTCCTGTGATTTCAATCTAGATTAAATTTGATCCAAGCACATGAGTTATGCCCCAGAGACTGGAAGAATTTGCTTGTGTTTATATGAAGCAAGTTGTTTAGTTTATAACATTTCATAGTAGCACCATATTTGAATCTTTTGTATTTATTTATTTATGTTTATTTATTCCTGAGTAACTTTTTGGACTTTGTAACTCCAGTTGCAGGCTGAAATGGAGCGTTCATGTTTGTGGCTAGGGAAAGGGATTTAAATATTTAGAACTAGAAACTTTTAATGGACACATCTTTAATCTGTGTTCTCATAATCTTACCATCTGCCCATTCTTGTATTAATAAAAGATGCTACCTAAATGTATGCACTTGCCTAAGAATCTTAGACTAATTACTGAAAGATATCCTCATTTTCCAGATTAACTTATATATATGTATATGCACACATTTGCATATGTATGCATGTATGTGTGCATTTATATTTATATTTTAAATATTTTATATAGAGTTAGTATGGAGTTCAGTGGAAAATATTTGCTCATGGTGAAAGATTTTTTAATATGTATAATGGGCAATAATTATATGTGGACTTGCAATAGACCAGAGCATTATGTGCATAAACAAATTAATCTTGACGAAAATTCTAAATACTATGCTCATTGTTAAGATGAAGATAATGAGACACAGTGCAGATTTAAAAAGAAAGAAAAAGATCTTATACTCAAATAGCATCAGGTTCTAGAACTCTCTCTCTTAAAAGTTGTGTACCTCCACCTGCTGAATGCAGACTGGGATGCGGCTCTGTGATCACCCATGGAGTTTAGTAAACAGTCTGTTTCTGCATAGAAACCAGAAATTGTATGTGCTTTCACACTCATAGTGCCATTTAATTCTGTAACAAATTTCCTCTGAAATTTTGGATTCTGTGGTCAACATAGCATTTTATATGTTTCAAATTTTATGAATATTATGGAATCTCTAAAAAAACCAGGATACCCTTAATACCTAGTGATATTAAATTGCTTCTAAGCAGTTGACTATATAAAGTTAAACAGTATTCAAAATTTTATATTCTCTAAAAGTAGTTAAAAATGTCAAGACATGATACTGCGAAACACAGCTAAGACACAGCCATCAGTTAAGTTCACGTAAAATTGTCAAAAGTGGATAGAAAATATGTCCTTGCTTCAAGCTGTCTACTGATAAAAATAAATGTTCTTTCTTATGTCAGTACTATTTGTGTACTTACGATCATAATAATTTGTAAGTATCGTAATTATGCATTTTATGCATCTCTAAAGGCTGTTAAAATAATACAATAGAGATTATTTGTTTCTAAACAATAGCAGCAAATGTTTGCTTTACACACATTTTCTGCTGTTTTTCTGTATCATCAGAAAAATAATTACAAAAATTGAGAGATATTAGCAAAAATAAGACAAAAAGTTTTATTATTATTAAGATATGCCTGCAGGAAAATGAGAATTAATCTCATAAAAAGACATCTTGGCAAAAAGCGCTTCAGTTCATATGATCCTGATAATGAAAATAAAAGAAATGAATATGTAATTTTCTTCTTGGAAGAGAATATTACAATGCCTCTTGTACTCCCCTTACATATTAATTCTGATTTCTGTCATCTGGGATATGACAAGAAAATAACTTGGAATCTGTCTGGAAATAATGTATCATAATTGAAAGGAATTTTTTATTTATGAGTGTTCATGTGCAATTTTTATAACTCCCTTGACAGTGTTAGTGTTTTTCACGACTCAAAAGACTATTACTGTAGTAGTCTCTGGACTACAGTGGTAGTCTTTCAAAAAGGCCCTTGAAAATCATACCTTTTAAGTGCCAACAGTAAATAAAATGCTTTTTAAAAAATAAAGTAGCATACAGGTAAATTAAAATTAGAAATAGTTTTTTCTGAGAGTATGTAAAACTTTTCATAAAATCAAATGACTTTGACTTTCCCATGAATTCATTGGCAATAAATTTAACTATTCTACACAAGTTTTCCAGGAAGGAAATAAGATTAAAGTTACATTCTAATTTTGAAGTTCTCAAGAGTCATATTAACAAATATCCCAGTAATCTGAATGTGTAACTTTTATTTACTTATAATAAAGAGAACAATTGATTTACAGTGATGAACTCTAAAATAAGCCATATTTTAGGATGTATTCTATATGTTGGTTCTAACAGACTCTCAAGAACTTTGTTCTTATCCAGTAGTATTGACAACTGAAATATGCAGGGGAAGGCACGAAAACCATCATTGGCCTCTCCTCAAGCTGAAGGCACAGTTCAGTATAGAAATGCAGATTATTTGAACATTCAGTTTATTTTTTAATAAAACCAGTATATGATATAGGAGCCACCTTTTGTAACTTTAGGATACACGTGGAATAAGATACCTATTTTAAGGGAGCTCAGATGGGTAGTTTTATTAATAACAAGATTTTGAGCACTTAAGTCATAATGTAGTTCACTATTTTCTTTAAACTAATTAAATATTAAGGATAATAGTTTTAGGTCCTTATTAGGAAAAGAAATAAATATGTAATTTTTTAAAGGATAAAAGTTTCAGTCTATAAAGTAGCATATCTTATAGTATATCTTAAAAGTTTAAGTTTCTGGGAAAACAAATTCATTATAATTATCAGTTTTTTTTTCTACCCCTGCATTTTATGTAGGATTTCTTTCTTATTAAGAACA
>PVKB01008532.1:0-15564 GCA_004027205.1 Ctenodactylus gundi | reverse complement strand
TACATCAAACATCGGTCCAAATCTCAAATTTCACTTTATGATGCTGGAAAACCAGGTACGCTACCAGGTGATTAGCTGTTGACAGCTGCTACATTCAATAGAGATTTCTGCAGCTATGTCTTAGAGATGTTAAATCTGGTACCCTTGACTGCACAGCTGCAAAAAGTAGGATTACTGCAGCATATTACAATCAACTGTCCTGTAGAAGCTATACTTTGGCTCCTTAGGCACCAGAAATACAAAAATGCTTGTTAATTCTGCCTTGGTACTCAACCAAATTAAATTTGACAAGTATTCCAAAAATACATAATTTTCCAGGTAACCAGTTTCTTCAGCAGCTTAGATGATATGAAGAGTAATAAATCGGAAGGTAATTAATTCCTTGGGTAACTTATTTCTATGAATTTAGATAGCTTGGGCTCTGAAGTGCTCCTGGGTAATTGTAAAGTGAATTACGTTGGAGTAGTGTTTGACATTGGTGTTATTATTTTTTTTTTTTGGTTAAATTAAATGCTGTAAGCAAACTGTTAAAGAGACTATCTCAGTTTATCATATTTTGCATCATGTATAAATGGGGATTTTTTTCCTGTGGTAGATGGTGAAGCTGTGTACTCAATTGAGAAATACTTTGGTATGCACTTCCTCTTAGAAATTCTTTCTTGTTAGTTATTTCACAACTATTTATTTAAAAGCTCCTGTTTCTTTTCTTTCTTTTTAAGAACACCTTTCAGTAGGGAAGATATCAAGCAATTACAAAAGTAAAGAATCTTTTAATAAATTTGCATGTAGCCATATTTCATTATCACAATGTTTGCTTTCTGCCTTAACTTTCTCTCCCCGTCCAGGATTACTTTGGAAAAGACCCAGGTATTATATTTATTGTATTATATTTCAGAATATATCTGAAAAACAAGAACTACCCTTATAAAACAGAGCCACTATCTTATCATCAAAATAAACACAACTTTTTGCTAACAGATATCTAAGGATTTCCTCCATTGCTGATAAATATTAATTTTGTTCTGTGAAGTTGATTTGAATTGGTATCAAAACAAGGTCATGTTATTTAATCTACAGGTGTTTTCGTCATTCCTTTCCCTCACGTTGTTCACATGCCTTTTTTTTCCTCTTTTTCCCCCATTTTATTGATATGTATAAGAGCAAATTTTAAGGTTTACAATGAAGTTGAGCGTTTTGTGCACCTACATATCTTGTCAAGGTGATAAGGACTTTCCCACTCTCATTTTGTCCCTCCCCCTACCCACCCCTCCCTTCCTCCCCACCCTACCCCCCTGTTTCACTTTGTTTTTCATTTTAAGTTCCGTAAGAGTTGTGATCTGGGACTCTCATATCAGAGAGACCATTCGATGTTTCACCTTCTGCTTCTGACTCACTTCACTAAGCATGATGTTCTCAAGTTTCTTCCATTTGCCTGTAAAAGCCTCCACGCTGTTGGACTTTATAGACGCATAGTGCTCCATTGTGTATAAATACCACGATTTGTGTATCCACTAGTCTGTTGATGGGTATTTTGGTGACTTCCATATTTTAGCTATTGTTAGTTGTGTTACTATGAACATGGGTATACATATATCTCTATAATGTGTTGTTTTGGCCTCTTTTAGATATATTCCCAGGAGGGGTTCGCTGGATCGAAGGGGATGTTTAGTTCTGTAAAATGCCTGTATTCTGAGTTTCTCATACTAAAGAGTTTTTAGTAATTGTCAAATTTTTTTCAAAAATCTGTCAATTTTGATCCCTTTGTCAAATATCAGGAAAATTGTTTTTTTTTTTCTTTCTGAGTTTGACTCACCTCACTAATCATAATGATCTCAAGTTGTGTCCATTTACCTTCAAAACCCTCGAATTTATCTTTCTTTATAGAAAGTAGTGCTCCGTTGTGTATGTGTACCATAGTTTTTGTATCCACTGGTTTGTTGATGTCATTAAAAGGTACCATAATTATATTTTCAGCACAATCAAAACCTGATATTTCCACTGTCCCAGAAATCTATCCTGGGCTCTCAGTTTGCCTACTGAGATGATACTTACTTGGCTTCTTTCATCATAAATTACTTTTCAGAATTTTTGAGATTGGTGTGTATGACATTTTTGTGTGGCAAGTCCTCCAGCCCTCATGGAGTGCAGAGGAACAGCCGACAGGAGCAAATGGTGGTAGTGGCCAAGTAGAATCCTCAGGGAGCCCTGCAGGTACCTGTAGTGCAGCCCCGTGGTCTTTAGCCGCAGGAACACCTTGTAGCCAGTGCTCACCTGTTTGGTCCTCAGTCTCCTGGTGAGCATTCTCCTGCAGGTGGCACATGCCCTCAGCAGGCCTGGAGACACTGAGCCTGGGATCACTTAAGGGTGCTGACTGAGGCCAAAAGACTAGAGAGAAAAAGGCAAGCGAGCCAGGAAGGGAGGGAAGAAAGTAGAAAGCAAAGAAGTAGCAAGTCCCAAGAAGAAAGAACCGCAGAGGAGTCCTGGGAGGTGGATTTTGTTCCCGTGAGTGGCCTTATTTGCTGGGATGGGCTTTTTGGAAATGCGACTGCCTTTTGAGTCACGCATTATAAGTGACCCTACACCCATACTCCTGTGAGAAAACGGGATAAACTCACTGACTTACCAAATTGTACTTCAGTGTACTTGATACTTTGGCTTGTCTGCTGAGTCCCGTCTCGGGTGAAGTAGATACAGGTGTCTACATCTCTTCAAGGAAAGTTTTTCCACAGACAGACGTCACATCACAGGAACTTGTCTGTTTCTGGCTCTCTATGTTAGTTTCTGTAAGATTCACTTATATTGCACATGTAGCAGTAAAACACCTCTTCACTGCTGGATAATATCCCATTGTATGGATATGCAAAAACTGACTCATTTTATTGGTTGATGAGAAAAGGTACTCATTTTATTGGCTGCTTAGATTTCTCCTACTTTGGGGGTATAACAAATAATACTGAAGCTCAAATATAAGTGTTTTCACCTTTAATTGATGTTAATTAATTTTCTAAGGTAGTTATATTGACATATCTTCCTAATAACAATGATTATGACTTCCTATTGATGCGTACTTCCACCAATACTTACCATATTATTTTTATAAATTGTAACTCATCATAAATAAATTTGGGCAAATGTGAAGTGGTTTCTCACTATTGTTATAATTTATGTAGCTTTATTTTTCTTCTTGTGTTTTTATTAATCTTGATGCATAATAATGGTGAACACATTTTGTTTATTCGATATGTGTGTATTCATTTTGTAAAATATCCTCTCATTTAAGTTGCTCCTTTTTCTTCAGAAGGTTGTCTTTATGTATTGTGGTATTAGCCTGTTCTTTATATATTCTGTACATGGCTTCTCTGAAAACACTTTTGCAAATATTTGATTCTATTCTTTGATACAAATTATAAAGGAGCTTTTACTTTAGAACTGTTATAGGTTCACAAAAATTGTAAAGATAATACAGAAAGTTTTCATTTGCCTCATATTCAGGTCCTTTTATTATTAATGCCCAACATTAATATGGTACAGGTGTTATAATTAATAACCCATATTGATACATAATGTAAATCAGAGTTCCTGCTGTATTGACATTTCCTTGGTTTTTACCTGACAGGATTTTGACTAGGTTACTATTTGTAGTTGTGCTGTGTCCTTCCTTTTAATGACCTGGAGAATCTTGAAGCATACTGATCAAGCGCATGGTAGGATACCCCTCCACTGGAATTCACCTAATGGTTTTCTTATGGCTAAACTGGAAAGACCACAGAGGTGAAGAGTCTTTTTTTAGTCACTTCACATCAAGAATATTTGCTGCTAACATGATAACTTACTGCTATTGTTGTTGAGCTGCATCATTTAATTGTGGTAGTATTTTTCAGACCTTTCCAGTGTAAAATTTTTCTCTCTTCCTGCCCTTTGGAAGAAAGTACCTAAGCACAGCCTGCCATTGAGTGGAAACTTATATTCCTCATGTTATTGGCATGGGAGAATTGTCCGTCCTTTTTTATTAACTTATCTGATAAATGCATATCAGTAAGATAGACTCAACAATACTTACTTCAAATTTTGGGTAATAGTACCAGGCTACTTTATTTTGTTGCCCAAATTGTTCCGCCTTTGGTCACTTGTCACAACTCCGGATGATTCCTGAGCCCTTTTAGCATAGCCCATTGCTGTTTTCTCTTTCTTTCGCTTGTTAATTCTGGCAACTTACCATAGATCCTTTAGGTCGTTTTTCTAATAATATAATCTATGAATATGCTATTTGCAATTTTTACTTTCCACTTCTTATATTCTGTTTTTTCCCCTCTCATTGCAAAAAGGGGCATTATGGTTTGAATCTGGAATGTCCCCAGTAGCCTTATGTATCTAGAAGGTGATTGGATCATGGAGGTTAATGCAATCAAGTGGATTAATCTACTGATTTCAATGGCTGAAGGGGACAAAGTCATAAGAATAGACATCCCTATATTAATACAGGAGGAAAACCTTACAGTATTTCAACTTTAAGATGTTTGCTGCTGAATTTTTGAATAAATAATTGTTTATATTAAACTAATTTATGTTCCATTTCAAATTTAATGATTTATATGCTGTATATAATGAGTTTTACATTTTTATCATTATATTATTTAGTTTTATGTTTTCAAAAATTTAAATTCCTGGAATAAATGCCACTTGATCATGATTTTTTTAATTACTGGATTCAATTTACTGATTTTTAGGTGTTTTGAATGTATGTTGTAAATGCAAATTTAAAGTAATTTTTCTTTCTGATAAAATTCTTGTCAGATGTTGGTGTCAAGCCTCTGCTGACCTCATAGTCAGAAAGTCTGCACACTTCAATAAATCTCTGGAAGAGTTTCTATAAGATTTGTAACGCTTGTCTTTGAATATTTGGAAGAATTCCTAATGAAGTCTTCTAGTACTGGAGTTTTTTTTATGAAAAAGTATTGAGCTATATAGACTATCATTCTCCATTCTCTAATAAATATAAAAGAATTTAGATTTTCTGTTTTTTATTTTATTAGTTCTGATAAATAAAATATCAAAAGGAATTTGTTCACTTATTACTATTATTTTTTAAACATCTGTAGAACCTGCAGAGAGGTTCTTTTTTTCCCCTAAAATTGGCAATTTTATGCCTTTTCTCTTTGAGTGTTGGTCAGTTTTGCCAGGGCTTTATTGATTTGATTAACTTTCTCCAAAATTTTATTGCTAAAACAAAATTTATTTCTGCATTAACTAAATAATTCTCTATTTCTCACAAGTATTGCTTCTGATTTTTACTATTAAACATGAATACAGATATCACAACCAAAAACTTTATTTATCTTAAGTAGTTATGTATATGGCATTATATTAATTTTGTTTGTATGTTTTTGGTGGTTTTGTTTTATTTTTAATTGCAAAATAACAGAGTATGTTTTATATATTGATGAGGTACCATAGGGTAAGTCATGAATACAATATTGACTAATTGAATACGAACACTTACCACATCCAATCATCCAAATATTTATTTTCCTTATAATAATATATGAAATTTACTATCAATGACTTTGAAATGTACGTTATTACTTACTATATTTGCTCTGCTGTATAATATATCTTTAAGAAAAAGAAAACAAAGAAACCTATTCCTTGTAGTTCAGGGTTATTATCCCTGTTAGCCACTGTGTCTTCATTTTCTCCATCTCCAGCCTCTGGTGGCCACCATGCAACCCTTCTTTGGTTATTAATTAAAAGTGAATTTAGAAAACTAAGAGCAGCTTTGAAAACAAAGCTTAATTCTCTTTTTTGGGGACAACTTAATGTAGTAGATTCCACTATTCATAGTTTCATTTTCATTGGTTTCAGTTATTTTGAGTTGACTGTGGCCCAAAATTATTCAATGAGAAACTCCAGGAAGAAGCGATTCCTAAATTTTAAGTTGCTCCCTGCTCTGAGCAGCATGATGACACCTTGTGCTTTGTGCTCCGCCCCATCTGGGCCATTCCTCATCCTCTGCCCAGAGTGGGCACATGATACTGTGAGTATGCACAGGAAATCATATGGTAGGTAGACGGTTCATCAGAACCCATGGTTTCAGGCATCTACTCTACTGTCTTGGGACATATTTCCCAGGAGGGGAACTGCTGACACTTTCACGCTCTGATATAGTAGTGCATTTTAGGATTCCACATTACTTATATATGTTTGAAAACGTGTTGGAGTGTTCTCCAGTTTAAATAATGAATGCTTTAGTATGCATGAAACTCTGCAAGAGACATATTGATAATAATGATTTTGTGGTCAAAGACTATAATTTCTTTGCAATGCTATTGTAGACGTTTGTGATAATCTAAGGCATTTTTGATATTATTTATCAAAAGTTATAGATATTTAATAGAGATGTAGTGCTTAATACATTGCTCAACTAATCCACTGAAGTAAATTAAATCAAACACAATCCTGTGATAACCCAGAGGAATGAGAGAGGTGTTTTGACTGGGAGAAGCATAGGGAAAGCATCATCCAGAAGCTAGCTTTGAAGCTCTTCCACAGCAATAGCCCATGTGGGCAACAGCAAGACTGAGGGCCAGGATGGAGGCTCCCAAGGAAAGGACCTGCTGCAGCTGCGGATTATGCCCAAACACCAATGCTGTAACATGCAGTGAACATGTGAGGGATCCTGTTCCATTAAGCAAACTCTTAATGTAACAAGCACGTGTGGAATGACCTGATTAAACTAATAACAAATAGATTTTTTCCTGAAAAATATATGTGGAGCATAACGTTTTATGATTTAAGTAGTAATATAGGTAGTATAGATAGAACAAGCTTTGGCGGTTCTTCGTGCTAAAATGAAGAATTAATTCTTAACATGTTTATTTCAAAAATCTAGATGGTTACATAATAGCTTAGCTGAAAATTGTCTACATCTGATACATTAACAAAGTTGCTTTATTTTTCTCTTTCTTTAATAATTATCTGTATTAATTTATACTTTGGCTTTGGACACTAAATTCATACAAAAATAAATTGTTAGACTATAAAGATCTTTATTTTCTGGAATTTGTAAAAATTAGTACTTAAAAGTAGAAATATAATATCAAGAGTAACAAGAAAAAACAAGACCAGAACAGAATCTTAACCCTTCTGCTATAGGGGAGGCTGTTTCATTTGGAACTTGCTATTTTCCCACTTTTTTCATGTGGTCCAGAAAAAAATCCAAATTTGCACCTTCATGAAAGTCCTTAGTGTTATTCCAAAGGAACAAAACCATCATTGTCATATCTGATACAGCAAGTCTAGGGCCGTTCGTTAGAGGGTTAATTAGAGGAACATTTTTAAAAGCACTTCAGAAATTTTAAAAAATGTGCTATAAGTGCCAAAGTTATTAAGATATTTGGCAGCGTCTATCAAAAAGTGGAAATTTTATATTGGCTTAGGTTTTGCTTAATCTTTAAAAATGGAGGTGTCAAAACTCAAATTTCAGTTTAATTCAACAAATGTTTATTGAGCACATATGGCTTTCAATTTTCATAGGATAAAGATGAATAAAATTTGTTTTTACCCATTAATGGAGTTACTGTTTAGTACCTAGATAGGGAGACACAGCTCACTTTAATCCATGAAAACCTCCACAAGTTTCTCAGAAAGTTGCAAACTGGGTATTGTAGAATGTTACAGAGGGTGGTCATATCTACTTTGGAATTAGTTTGTGAGTCACGTAGGAAACAATACTTAATCTGAGTCTTGGAGGCTGGTAAAATTTTAATGAAAAATAAATTGCAAAAGGACAGTTTAAGCAGAAGAAACTGAGTTAAAGGAGGGTAAAAGCATTTAAGAGAAAATATACATAGCTCAATTTTGTTCATCAAGGACAAAGATTAGGCTCTGAACTTTGGAAGGGGTCAGGAGCAAGAAGACCTTAATCCGCAGGCAAAAGAGCCAGAAGAGAGCTAATGGAGGCTTTTAGGAAGGGACAGGACATGGGGTGGGGAGGTGGTGCTCAGGGCATGATTAAACACAAAGAGTCAGCACTCAGCCATTCCTCATGGCACTAATGAACAGATTACATTTTTAAAATACATTTTTAGTAGGGGCAACAGTTTCCCTAGATAAGTGCCTATCTTCATTTAAGGCCATAGGTAGGTTTCTACCAAAATCCAAGTTGGATTTGAGATGTATCTGCCCTGTGCTTTATGGAAATATCTCTTCTTACCCAACTTTTCATAATGGCACCCTTCAGTTTTGATCCCCTCCAATTCTGATCTGCTGTTAGCCTCGCTAAATCTTTCCTACAACTTTTTTGAGAACCATTTTTTTCTAGGCATTGTGGTGCCAGCGTCTCCACTCAGGCCATTTTCCTTCCTGATTCTAGGTCCTGTTGCTTCCTTAGTAACAGAACTTGTTGTGCCTGTGAAATCCTGGGATGCTTTCAAATATTCAATGCCCAGCATCAGTCACTGCGGAGAAGAGAGGAGCTGGAGGAAAAACAGACAAACAAAAACAAACAAACAAACAAACAAAAAACCCCACCCCATCCCCCAGGGAGGCTGGAAGTGGGAGAGAAATCTGTGGAAGCATTTTTTTTTTCTAAAAAAAATGAAAAACTAAATATTAAACAAGATAATACCACTCTGCACCCACGGCTTCATGTCTCAAAGGAATAAAATCTACTGCAGGGGGTTGTTACAAAAGTTAAATAAATTTTGATAAAATGTTTAATGAAAGCATGTAGTCAGCAACTTATAATGATTAAATTTTAAAGTAAATACATATTCTAAAACAATTTTACATGAAAAATGTAGTTTTTTTCGTTTTCCTTGTTTCACTCCATTCTTCTTCCTCTCTCTCTCTCACTCTCCCTTCCTAAAGTAGGAGTATCCTGTGAAAATACTTCTAATCTATGGAGAAAACCCTTCTGCTTCCCAATAAATCAGGAAGGCTGATTGGAAGGCTGCTGTCTAAGTTGAGTAATCAAGACATACCGAAGTCTTTTGTGCATAAATTTATTGGAATAAAATGCATGTTATAGCTTTCTATATAGTCCTCATGTTGTTTGAATGCACAGTTTAAGAAGATCTTATTATGTGAGAGCTAAGTTTTTGATGTAGGATTGTGTGGTTGGAATATGGGTTCTTGAACTGGTCTGCCAGGGTTCCAATCCTACTAGCTTTGTGACCTGGATGACTTATCTTAAACTTACATGCCTTAAGCTTCAGTCCCCTCTTTTTAGCAATAAAGCTAGCAACTCATCATTCTGAAGTCTTTAGTAGAGTGCCTGGGACATAGAAGGCATGAAATAAACATTAGTTGTTGTTATTGTTTCTGTAGTTACAGCACTTTGCACTGAGATGGTGATTTTTGTTTGCAAAACATTCTGTGTATTTTTCAGTGAGCAAGAAGCATGCTGGGTAAAGGACCCAGAGAACAACTGCTAAATCAAGGATTCGGGGCTGTCTCTGAGAATTTTTTCTGGAGAAATAAAATATGGAAAAACACATTAAGACCATGCTTTCCCTGGTAGGACTACGGAATACCATGCCTACTAGAAAGTGGTGAGAATAAAATCAAAGCATTTTGAACTACATGCAGTTTTAAAATATAGAAGAAAAATAAACTGTTCAAGAGACACAGTGAATAAAACCCAGACACCTTGGTGCCTTTTATTTTGTGGAGAAAGAACTTTCCTTCATTAAAACTGACACTATTTAGAAAATCACAAAGTCACTTCTAATCACAGTGTATTTTATGAGAGGCTAATCTGTTCACTCCAAAGATTTTACTGAAATCAGCCTATGTTTTATCATTTTCCCTGAGATAAGGCTCTTAGCAGCTGCATTTCAAATGCTGTCTTGATGTAAATTGTAGAAAAAATAAAAAGAGGACACCACTTGGAAAGAAATGCCATTTTTTAAAGAAAAAGACTTTGAAACAAATTAGTATAGTTACATTTTTCTATAAATATAGATAATGGTAGTTTTAATAAGGCTGTTATAAAGATGAGTTATTGTTCTGAGTTCAAATTAATGAAGAATTTAAAACAGCGTCTTAAATGTAATTGATGTCATATAAGTGCTTGCTAAGTACATAAATATAAGAATTCCTAGGATGCCGTTATTTAATATAGAAATAAATGTTAATTAAAATGCTCCAAGACAAAATAGGTGACCAGAAATATAATAAGAAGGTGGCAGATATCAGAACACTCATTTGCATGATGACCTCTACTTCCTGACCCAAACTACTCATATAATTCCATCAGTCTTTTCTGCCTAGTATGATACTAAATGGTTTTCTTAAATGCTGTAAATGATTTGTTCATTCCTTTCTTTCCTCTTCAACTTCACCCAGTTGGTTCTACTAGATGCTTGTAGGTTCTTTAAGGTATAACTTCATTTCCTCCAAATGTACCCTCATCTCATGATGCTGCTAACTTAATTGTAACAATATAAGTTTAGCATGGTGTATCTCTCCAAAGTACATACTCTTTTACCACATTCATACATGTGCACAAATGTCTCTCCTAGCATGAGTGTTAGACAAGTTTCTACTAAAGTTTGGAGTTTTTGGTTATCAGAGTTAATTTATACTATAGGGTGATTATTTCACTAAAGGAAATAATATTGGTTGGGTACTCTGGTTCTTTCTGAAATTGGCTTAAAGTTTCTGTGATAATTTTAATTTTGCTTTAGGCTTTATAGTTTATAGAGCACTTTGTAGAAGTTATTTCATTTGATTCTTGTAATAACCATATAATTAATATTATTCGTTTTTCATCTGATAAGGCAAAGGATAAGAGAGGAAGTTCAGTCTGGGAGAGTGAATCACCTACCCCCAAGTTGTCTATGGTAATGGTACAACTAAGGATTCTCAGACCTAAGTTGCCTTTCTTTTTCACTTCATTTTATTACTCAAAGTTTTATTTTTAAAGTAGGATCAAAAAAATTAAAGATCATCGCCAGCATACTTACTCTTTTAAGATAATGTTTTATCCCTTCCCTGTGTGTACTTAGGATAACAAATTTTAATATAATTTGCTATGGATGAATGCCCTTGGCCGGAGGCTTTTTGGATCCTTTGAATAGGGCAATTTTAATATGCCTTCCAAAGTTCCTTTACCCTGGCTACTAAATTAATCTGTAATAATCTAGGTATTGATAGGAAGGGATTTTGCAGATGTAATTGAGGTTACTAATCAGTTGAGGAAGATTATCCTTTGTTTCCCAAGTGGTTCAATGTAATGATGCGAGTTCTTAAGTCAAGGAGCAAGCATAATAGATAGAAGGCCAAGGAGCTCGGCACCGATGACTCAAGGCACTATTATGAACTTGAAGTTGAAGAGGCCCTGTGGAAGCAGGAGAAGGCACGCTGGCCGGTAGGTCTGAGCCTGAGGAAGGCCGTCGGCGATGTCTGCTCTTTGGTTCATAGCGTAGTGAGACCTTGGGCAGAGAATCCGGCCACTTTGCTCCAGACTTTTGGCCAATAGAATTGTGAGATTAAAAACACAGTGCTATTTTTAAATTTTCTTATGTAGTAATAGAAAATGAATACAGACTTGTGCATTACAAGTCTATGAAATTCTAAAGAGGACTGTGTAATCTCTTTCTGTAACCATATTCTTTTGTCCTTACTAACGGGACTCTTTAGACACTGAGATGAGAAAGTGTCTTCATACATGACTGTGAAATTGTGCATGGCTCTGGAGAAACCCAACCAGCTCCTTGTGTTGCATTGGGAAAAGATGCTACTCCCTGAGCAGCAATTAAAAAATATGTTTTTTAATTTGGAAATAAAAATGAAAATCTCTTAAACTGGGCCTGCAATCCTAGCACTCTGGGAAGCTGAGGCAGGAGGAATGCAATTTTGCATCCAGCCTGGGCAAATTAGCAACTTAGTCTGAGTCTCTGTCAGAGCAAAAACTAAAAAATGTGCCAAAGATGTAGCTTAGGACAAAGCCACTCTGGGTTGGCTCCAAAGTATGAAAAAAAAAGAAGCACTTCAAGAGATCACGCATTTTGGTACCTCCAATTTTGACGATGTCACTTACAAAGCCTTCTGCGTACTGTTTTATCTGCCTGCACTTTAAGCAGGGCCACCCATTTCTTCTAACGGCAGGAGCTCTGTGGCACAGTACAGTGTTTTCTCGTTCTCTTTTTGTGTGAGTGCAACTGATGCCCTAATGTTAGACCAAAGATTCCTGCTTTCTTTAGGCCGGTGAGAGAAAATACAGTCAGTACTGAAGCCCCGATCATTGGGAATTTTGTGAGGACCAGCAGTTCTATTCCTAGATGTTATAGGTTGAATTGTGTCCTTCAGAAATTGATAAGTGGAAGTCCTAACCCCTAACACTACAAAATTGGATGGTATTTTTAGAAGGATCATCAGACATGCAATTAGTTAAATGAGATTCTGCTGGGGTAGGATGGGCACCTAATCCAATTTGGCTGCTGTCACACACACACACACACACACACACACACACACACACACACACGCGCGCGCGCGCGCGCACGCACGCACGCACGCACACAGAGGTGTCGAGATGAAGGCAGAGCCATGGTGATGCAGCAGAAACAAAGGAACACCACAGACTGCCAGCTACCATAGCAGCTGGGAGAGGGACTTGGGGAAAGAATGTTTCCTCACAGCCCTCCACAGGAACCAGCCGAGTTGAAACCTTGATCTCAGCTGTCTAGGTTCCAGAACTGTGAAGCAATGAATCTCCATCTAAGCCCCCCCCCAGCGTGACAATTCTAGCACAGTAATGAACTGGGTGCGATAAGAACTCTTCCAAACAGTTGCTCGATGTCCCTGAAGAGTGACGGCGATACCCTGTCCTACCTCCCGAAACAATCATCTATGGCTTTTTTTGACATTACCAAACTGTTCTAAAATCTGATGCCATCATTGAGGATTTCATCAGACCAAGCGTATCTATAGAATAATTATGAATCAGATAACTGGAAACTGCTTAGTGGTTGTCTTGGTCACTTTCTTTTTACTGTTTGTGGTGAGATTTTAGTTCCCCTGGCCTTGGGTGGCCAGGCTCTTGCAGCACTGCAGGATGCACATGTAATGGTGTCTCGGGATGATTCTGCTCACTGTCTGCTTCCTCAGAAGCTGTCCCCTGCTCCTAAAATTTCCACGTTTCTGGGGTAGACACTACATTTCTGCTTTACTCCCATGGGTTACACACTGCCCTTGCCTCTAAGACCTTCTGAAGCCTCCTGGATCCCACAGGTCTTGGATCCTGAATGCCAATCCAACCAGAACCATAGGGTGATGCCACTGACTTGAGCAGTAGTCTGCCCCCTCCGCGCCCCCCCCCCCCCATTATGGCCACAGCAGCCTCTGAGTTCCTTTATGGCTGAACTCCTTGGGGATTTACCTTCCTAGGTGGCCCTGCAGGGTGCTCTGGGGCTCTTTGTCAAGCGTACAGTACACTTCTTACCAACCTCTGAGATGCCTTCAAGACCTTCCTCCTACTGGCTGGTGCCTCCTTCCAATGCCAGTCCTTTCAGCGCTGTGCTCCCTCCCTCTGGCAAAACTGGGAACTTGCTGCATTATTTTTGTTCTCCCATCTTCTGATCTTCACTTTGGGGCTGCCTAACAATGAAAAGCAGTGCCTTTGTTACAGCCTGAGCATTAAGTGGAAATTTCCTTTGCCATTCTCATTAGTTCACTGTCCTTACTCTCCGTTTCAGGTAAAGTCTCGGGACATGGATGAAATGCTGACACTCTTTTTGACAGCGTGTGACTTGCAAGGTTTCTAGACCAATTGCCAAGGGCGTCCTCTTTCCTCTCTGAAACCTCTTGAGTTTGGACCTTACAGTCTGCTTTCTTATCAGCATTCTGAGCTCCAGCCAGAATCCACAATCTCCCTGCAAGCTTCTCTAGGTGTCATGTCTAAACCTTTGCAAACTCCTCCTGCAAATCAGTTCCAAAGGCTTCTAAGCCACACAATCAGGTGAGGTCAGAGCAGTGACCGCACTCCTCTGGTACCAATAGGAAAGGTTTATGTTGGCTGGCAGCTCAGATAGTCTGTTTACGGTCAGTCGTCAAAGAGCCAAGGGGAGGACAGCTGCTGGTTCACTCCTAGCTAAGAAGCACGTGAGTGGGGAGAAGCTGGGGCAGAATATAATGCTTCCTCCAGGATGCAATCTTCTTGATCTCTGCCTCCTGACCAGGCCTTATCTCTTAGCAGTCTGTGGAATCAATACATTAACCCACATGATCCAAATTAACCCTCTAGTCCAGTCCCCTTCCAATTACATAAAACTTGAGAGACATTACAAAGGAGAATTCAAACTATGACATTGAGGGAATGTCAAGCAACAGAGCCTAGCACAAAATTATGACTCATTACCTGAGATAGTCCAAATTGTCTGAGGAATGTTTTGTGAGACCAAGACCACAAAAATATTTTCAGAGAATCCTCACCGGTTCGTGAGTGAACATAATAACAAATTTTCTGAAGCTTAATAAAGATCAATTAATAAAATCAACTCACTTTTCCTTTACATCAGTATAAAAGCAATAGGTAAAATACTCAGGACCAAGTTTTTAGAAATCATCATACCTTCATGTATCAAAAGAAAAGAGAATCAAGTGTACTCAATAGCATGTGTGCACCCAATAGAGCATTATTTTGCCAGACAAAATATTATTTTCTCAACCACATATTTAGTCACCTAAAAGTCAGTTTTTTAATCAAAGAGAGAAAAGTAAAAATCCAAGATTTGGGGAATGTGGATCCCATGCCCAGAATCCTGACATTATGCATGATTTTGAGCTTTTAGCTTTACCTCCCCGTGCCTGGCACTTTCACCCATGACGTGGGAGTGGGGGAATTACCACCATGTTCTTCCCTAGAGTGCTATGATATAATGGCTGTGGATATTCTTTGAAAACATGTTCAATATATTTTCCCAAGGAAATATGAAACTATTTTTGTGTATGTGTGTGTGAAAGCTAAAACTCATCTGTCGCTGTAGCTTCTGAGTCACAGGCTTATTGGGATCATCTGCTACCAGGATTTACTGGGAGGGAGAGCAAAGCGAAAGGGTACGTAGGCTGGTGAGCACCGAAATAGCCCTGGGCAGGGCCTGCAGGGAGGCACTGGAACACAAAGGGTAGGAGAAATAATTTCAGCATGATGAGAGTTTATATTTAGTTTTGATATTGATCTTATTAGTATCATGTAACATTTTGCAAAATGCTTAGGCTAGGGTAATTTTATGTATTAGTATATGTATGTATCCCTAAGTATGTACATATGTAAAATACTGTTTGTATATGCATATACACATAAATATTTCATAGAATGCAATCATGTGCAATAAGTAATTTATATAAATACTGGACTGGCATGGAAAAGATATGCATAAAAATTTCCAGTGTTTAGTGACTTACCTAGCAATAGTTACCCTTACATTTACTCAATTTTATTCATAGATTCAGAGCCTAAGGAAACTCCCAAAATAAAAGATTATGACAAGAAATTCAATTAGGGTAACCAGGGCACATTGGTCTAAAAATCCATTATAAAAATCTTACTCATTCTTCAAG
>PVKB01008531.1:0-15575 GCA_004027205.1 Ctenodactylus gundi | reverse complement strand
CAGACCATGCTGATGCTCCGCCTGTCCTTCTGCGGGCCCAATGAGATCAACCACTTTTACTGTGCAGACCCCCCACTCCTGGTCCTTGCCTGCTCTGATACTTACGTCAAAAAAACCGCCATGTTTGTGGTGGCGGGGTCCAACCTGAGCTGCTCTCTCGCCATCATCCTCATCTCCTACCTCTTCATCTTTGCGGCCATCTTACGCATGCGCTCTGCCGAGGGCCGGCGCAAGGCCTTCTCCACCTGCGGGTCCCACCTGACGGCCGTCACCGTCTTTTATGGGACCCTCTTCTGCATGTACCTGAGGCCCCCTTCGGAGGCATCTGTAGAGCAGGGGAAGATCGTCGCTGTGTTTTATATCTTTGTGAGTCCCATGCTGAACCCTCTGATCTACAGCCTGAGGAACAAGGATGTCAAAGCTGCGATAAGAAAAGTTATCCGAAAGGAGTTGTTGTTTAAATAAGTTAGTTATGGTCAAAGGCAATACTAGAAGCATTTTATTGCCCTATCGAGTCAATGAAGACCAGATGATTTTTCCAATATTTATCTTACTATTGAAAAAGTAACAAAATTACCAAGGCTAGGGCAATAGCAATTCATTTGAATTGTTTTCTTGTGCTTATACACCCCTAGATTATTCCCCAGAAACAAGTTAACCATTGTCCGTGACTTTTTTCTTTATACAATTTACTTCACAATGAAAATGCCTGGCGTCTTTCAGATTATTATTCTAATATGCGTCACTCAAAGAATATTTCTGATCAAATGGAATACTCTTATATCTCTTATTGTTTGCAAATCCAAAATTTTTCATTAATATTTTTTATTTGTCAAAATTATGACTTCTGGTCATTATACAACCACTTCGGTGCTCCTTACTACCATTCCCTGTATTTTAAAATAAATAGATTGCATTACATGTTTTAACCACATATATAGATGAAAATGTTCTGTATGTGTAAAATTCATTAATAACACCTTTGTACACTGCTTATTCAAATTTATTTTTGATGAATCTAGATCCTTTAGTTTGTCCATTTTAAATAGTGTTTTTAGTTTTTTTTCTCTTAGGGTCTTTTTCTAAAAATATAAACCTTTTCTTGTTACATATAGCTATATGTAACTATATGTAGCCTATACATGTTTTCAGTTGTGCCTGTTTTTAGTGTTACGTCCTTTGAATGTTAAAAAATTATCATTTACATATTTAAAATGATTTATATTTCCAAGTTTCATTGCATACTCTTTTAATTATTAAATTAACTTTGATGTATGTCTAAGTTAATATTTACTGATAGCATTCAATCAGACTTAAGATTGACTTGATAGATTTTATAGTGAATTATTTTCAATCCATATATAAAGTACAAAATACTATCAATATTCCTTTAATAAGCACAACTCACCATTATTAAAGTTTACACACTGCTATATTTCTTTCAGGTGTTTCAGGTAATTTGATATTGCAACAATGAGTTCCCTCTGTCTAAAACTGTTTATTTGTCCATTTCTTGTAGGAAATTTTGATATGAGTTCATTGCTCACTATCTCTCTGTTGAGTCACATCAGTATTATTTTTGCTATGTTTAAATTTGATACCAAAGAAATAACTCTATGTACCTTCTGAAATTTATTTTTCACTAAAATTGTTGGACCTACTGTGTAGCTCATGTGAAATCGCTTTTCACTGATATCTGTAAGCTTGTCACTGTGTATGTATTTATTTTATGAGCAATCACATTTTTTCAGTTTTGAGACAAGATGAAAAGCCAGTGACCAGTGTTCTTGGCTCATTCGAAACATGTCCCAGTGAAAGAGTTTTCTCTCATGTAGGTCGCTAATTTCTAAATCATAAGACAGGAACATCTTTCAATGCTCTGTACAAGGCCAACCAAATTCACTACCAATGGCTTTGTACACATCCCTCCACCCCAGCCTCTCTGTGTTCTCTTCATTGCACACTCCTTTCAGAGTAAGGAACATCCTACTTTTTAAATACATCCCAATCTTCTGAACGCAGAGTGGAATCTTATTTTCGTATTAAGTTTGGCTCATCAGTACATGTGAGGTTGAGTATTGAGTACCTTGATGTTAATCCAAGATTTCTCTCTTTTTTTTCGAGTTGCATATACATGCTCTTGGTCGCCTTTCAACTAAAATAGTTTATCTTTACCTAATCTATTTTTATTGCTCTTAAAAATTTGGTTCTTTTGATGTTATATGTTATATGCAACAAAATTATCTTCAGCTCATTTATATCTTGTCTTCCTTTTTTTTTTCTTTTCAAGAACAACCCAGGCTTTCTCACTGAGCTCTAACTGCAGCCTCTGTCTCAGATTGGATTTTGAGGCAGGGTCTTGCTAAGTCACTAAGTTGTCCAGGCTTGACTTGAACTTGTGATGCTCCTTCCTCAGCCTCCCAAAGAGCCAGGATCACAGGCCTGCATCTCTAATTCCAACTTCGTGTTCTAGTTTTCTGAGCCCAGTACCCAGCCCCAACATTTTTGCCTCAAAAATATAACTCTTTTGAGTCTCCTCCATGTGAAATTTTTGTATACATCTTCATATTCATGAATCTTATTATGATCTAAAACTTGGTTATGCAGAGACATAACTGCCTACTATAGATAATAATAATCCCTTCCTATACTTAGAACTGTTTTTGTACCAGCTCAGAAAACACTAAGAAAATAACATTCAATATGAAATCTAGCCTTTACTGTATGCTGGAAAAATTATTTAATGCCTCCAAGTTCACAGTTTTTACCTGCAGAAAACCAGTTATTATATCTTTATGTCACAAGACCCTGGCAAGCATTCGATGTTGGTTATTGTGGAAGTCAATCGTCAAGAACACTTATAAAATCACCAACAATGGGCTAGTGAGGTGGGTGAGGAAAGTCTATTCAAAGGTCTGCATTTCAAATTCGAAGTGCTATATTGAACACACCTTGTACCTTAAATGAGAAAATGTAATCAATTGCCTGTAATTATTCCACTGTCAGGTCACTGTTCCAAGACACAGCTAGATCTCATTAGTATGTGAACAAGCGTACTATACCAACACTCAATGACATAAATAATTTCTTTTGGTTTTTATTTTGGGTGCATGATCAGACACTTATATTTTAATCTCTCTCCTCTTCTATGATGTATGGAACCTCCCATCATGGAGAGCACTCAGTTCTGCTTACGTAAACTTTCCTTACCAATCAAGTCAATTCAAGACCACGGAATGGAGCAGAGACTCAATACATTGCCGCTTAAACTTTGGCTAACTCTTTTCAGAGCCTTTAGTTTTCTTTCTTTTCTCGTTAGCAGAAGCGTCATAAAAGGCCAATCTTCATTGTTATTTTCTCTTAATTTTTTTTCTCTGTCACAATCTAATGTTTATGTCAATCATATAGGAAAGGTTATCTTAGTCATGGGAAAGGGATATGGTTATCACATTATTGCTGTTATTTATAATAGTGTCATTCTGCAACTTACCCCAAAAGCTAGGGTTTTTCCCTTCGATTTCATACATAAATTTAGGAAGTGTTATATTAATTAATGTATTTCTGAAATCATTAACTCTCCTTTGCCTAGTAGTCTATGCTGATAGTACATGCTTATGCGCTAAATAAGCTAATTACTTACTAGTCTGGCTAATTTTGCTCACACTAATTATCACCAGGAAGCTCTTCATTGAATGAGTATCCATGAAAACAAACCGTGCACCTGAAGTGTGCAGGTCTTCATGGGGGGTGTCAGGATGAAGCTGACATAATTACCTTCTCACAGAATCAGTAAAACACAAAGAAAAAGTTCCAAAAAAAAGAGAGACAGATACTGCAAAACAAGCGAACAGGAAACCTCTAGGGCCATCCAGAGGAAGAACGCACCATTCCTGATGAGGACATTATGAACAGAAATGTGGCAAAGGACTTTAACTATTAAAAATAGAATATTCTTTTATCTGCCCAAGTTCCAATCCCAGTATCAACATCAATACCATGCATTTTTTGCATTCACCAAAAGATATTACATACATCTAATGATGAATTCACAAATCAATGTTTTACTCATGGAGATGTGCTTTTGCAAACACCTTCAGAGGGAGCCCTTAAGAGTGTCCCATGGGTGGTATTTGACTTACTGCTCCAGGGAAAACTTTCCCCAGGTTGGCTTTAAGGGTATAAATTTCCCCACTTTGTAAAACCTTGATGAGATAAAGAAGTCAGTGTCAGGTAAGTCCGGCAGTTTGAAATTCTAGAATTTCTAAGAAGTGGGTTTTGTATCTTTAATTACTACTTCTTTCAAATGTAAGGTGGGACTAATAGGGAGCCTAAAATTGCCACAGTAAGACAAAGCAGTCCGCAGACATTTGAGGAAGTCAGGCACAGGGCTACTTCATCGGGAGGGCAGAGGTGGCCTTTATGATTACTTGTGAAGAGTGAAAATTTACACTAGGCTGGGTCCGAGAATGTAGCTCAGCAGTTAAAGTGCTTTCCTAGCCAGCACAAGGCACGGGGGTTGGTTTCCCAGCACCACCTAAACAAGGAGTGGGGGCGCACAAGAGTTATCCCAGCACTCAGGAAGCTGAAGCAAAAGGGTTGAAGTGACTTTGGGACCAACCTGGACTGAAGAGCAAGATTGCTGGAAAAACAAAACTTTTTTTACACTAGACTTTCACGTTTAGCTCTAGCCAGATCTCACTATTCAAACGATCTGTACATTGTGCTTTCTTATTGTTTGCCTTCTCCAAACTTAGAGCCTTAAAGTTTGGGGTTATTCTTACCACACTTGCTTTTAATAATTGTATACAATTATTACTAGGAAAAAAGCATGAATATATCAGTATTGAAAACAAGTGTCAAGCAAAGTGTAAGAAGGAAAAATGATCAGGGGCAAGAGGCTACTTTTTCCCTGGTCCTCATGGATTTCTGGTGGGTTCTTTTTCAGTTCCGGCTCACGCTGGAAAGTTATGGCATACCTGTGCCCATGGAAATGTCTGAGATGCCATTAACTGTGGAACACGGCCATTTTTAAAACTCTGAACACATTAATGGCGTTGGAAATCACTGATCCTTGTGCCCTAGGTCCTTTACCACCATTTGATTTGAGACATAAGTACAGCATATTTGAACGTCACAGGTGGTGTTTCTTCATGTATATCCCATAAATCAGAGTCTGGGCTACACGGAGTAAACAATGCCCAGGAGGACACTGGACGAGAACGCTTTCTCTCTTTTCCTCTGTTTTCTTGAGTTTCACAAGACTTGAGGAAACATGGTGGAGGAAACTGGAAGAGACTCCCCTTCCAATTTCCCTGGGATAGAATACCTTACAAACAGTAGCAGAAGCTGTTTTTACTTCTGCTGATGCCCTTACAGAGAGAAATCCCATGGGTATTAATGACAGTATGCACTCCTGTGGGGGGACTTAGTGGCAACATCTTTGATTGTAGATGGGAAAGTGCGTGTCATTGGAGAAAACCACCTGCTTTTTAACTTAAAAATATGTATTTAAATAGTGATTTCACTTACTCAGCTCAATTATGGCTTGTTGGTTGTGCATTACAACCCTACAGACACTTACTACAAAGATCATGGCCATGTGCATGACTTTCCTGATTTGGGACCTTCCTGGGACTCACGCTATTAATGTTTATTAAAGCTGCACACCTGATTGAAGTGTGACCATAGAGTTGGTAACCACTGATCAAAGTGTGACTAGACCATATGATATTTAACAAAACAGTGCAATAGTTGGACTATACGAGCTATAAATTGTCTCGTTTCTCCTGGGGTAGAAAATTTGGACATAGTATTTAAAAATGAGCTCATTTTATCGCAGACCTATGTGAACGTCCACTTCCTTTCCAATAGTTAAGTTTTAACCATTAATTACATGGACTCTGGGTCGAGCATCCTTAGCCCTGACTCTGTGATGCATCTACGTCCCCAGCTGGTATCACTATTTTTGACTGCATCTTCTCCTACGCCTTCTTTCCATGGTAGCAAGTTTTTGGTAATAAGGATTCTGCTGGTAAAATCATAGAGCCAAGAAATCTGCATACGAGGAAACTAAAAGCTGATGAGTTAGCAAAGCCACCTCATTGAATCATTCCCTTATTTAAACTAATGATTTCTGCATATTCACTATTCTGGCATTTGCCCTAGTTCTGGGGATATGGCATCAAAAATGGCTGACACAGGCAGCGAATTCATAAATGGAAACCTTCAGAAGCAGTAAATAAATGATGAAAGAGCGATTTGGAGAGGAGCTAAGCTAAATGACCAGCCAGAGGTGCCTTTTGGAGGACACACGGTTAGAAGAGAAATCTAAAAACAGTGAGAACATTGAGTCTGCAAAGCTGAATTTCTCTGAAGAAGCTGAATCTATAGTTGGAACTCCTGAGGTTTGACCTTGACAGAATAGAACATTGTGGTGGGGGGAGATGGAATGTCCCATTTTGGGAGCTAAAGTTGTTTTGCTGTACCTGAGGCCCTTGCGGAAAATTTCCATATGTGCGGCTTTTGTCTGTCATGACTATTAAGTAAAGCTCTTGAGGTGTGCTGTGAAGGTTCAGCAAACCCACCCTCCACCTGCTAAAACTAAGTGTGCTACACAGTAATGCAGAAAAGCTGGAGCTACTAATTCCCTCCGTGATGCCAAGTTTCTGCCTCGTAATTTAGTTACTTTCATTGACTTCTGGTCTTCTTTGCTGGGTAGTTGCAAAAGCTGTAGTAACCTTTCCTACTAAACAACACAGCATTTGTTGTGGTGTAAATTTGTGCTCCCAAACCATACTCGCTCTTTTGGCTTGCAATACTATTTCTTATTTCTTTAAAGCAGAGTTCTTATTTTACCTTGGGAAACCACCTGAAGGACAGGGCATTCGGGATAGAGCAACCATCGTGTGTAGATGCTCTGTGGTGAGCATGTGCTCAGCGTGGACACGGAGCAATCAGGGGTCAAAGTGGTTAGAGAAAAAGACGTCAGTGGCCAAAGAGTTTGGAGAGATAGACAGAAGGACATGACAGGGTCCCGGTTAAGTTGAGATTGAGCCCAGCTCCAATGAGCAACCTGAAACACTTCACCAAATCAATGACATAATCTGTCTTCTGCTTCCAATTAATGATCCCTATCTAATGTAAGAGAGCAGAAGAATCTAAGCGTGAGAGAAGAAACAAAGAAGTATAGGTTAGATAAGAGATCATTTTGCGTTAGTCCACACTGGTCCCAAAACAGATGCTGGCATGTAGTTTGAATATTCAGTACGTGGTGTTTAAAGCCTACTTTGAATCCTCATGGCTCAGATATACGGTGTGAAGTCCAAGATCTTAAATAAATAGAAGTATAAACATGGAACAGGAAGAGAAATTGGGGAGATTTTTTTAAAATGAGTGTTTAAGTAAATTAGTAGTTGGCTTGGGGAAAATAAAGGAGTTGGAATGAATAAAATAAGGAACTGTGGGATGCTCGTGGCTATTTAAGCTTAGTTAAGAAGTGAGAAAAAAGTCATATGAAAGGACATTTATAGACTCTCAAACAATATGCAGCCCCCCAATTTGTGAAAAGCCCTGTCATTCTTGGGAATGACAAAACCAGCACTGTGTAACCATCCTTGGCCCTCATTTCCTGACATTATGATAGTAACCATGTTTGGAAACTGAGGGTCTAAGGAGGATCAGCAATGAGTGTGTCACCAGAATCCAGGTGCAAGGTGCCAACAGCCAGCACAGGTCACACAAGGAGGTCAAAACTCCTGCCCACCCTGGTCTAGTCAGCACCACACCACATCCAGACACCTACAGGGCCTCGTCCACTTTTGAGGAAACGGCCTCACCGTCCTTTCCCTGCCCACACCGAATCGCCGCCCCTCCAGGAGAGCTCTTGCTGGGCGGCGTGGAGTGGGCTTCTTTCCACACCTCACAGCTTCTTCTTGTCTCACAGAGAGGATGAAGATGAAGGCGGATCCCAGGCGCAGTGGCACCGACGCTACTGAGTTCCTTCTGCTGGGCCGGAGCAGCCGGCCAGAGCTGCAGCCCGTGCTTTTCGTGGTCTTTCGCCTGATTCACCTCATCACCCCGACTGGGAACCTTGGGATGATCCCCCTTATCAGATTCACCCCTCGCCTGCAAACACCCATGTATTTTTTCCTGACCCACTTAGCATGTGTGGATATTTTTTATTCCACTAATGTCTCTCCTCAGATGCTTGTCAATTTCTTATCCAAGAAGAAGACGATCTCCTACCGTGGGTGTCTGACCCAGTGTTTCGTTTTCGTGACGTTGCTGCTTAGCGAGTATTACATTCTGGGAGCCATGGCCTACGACAGGTGCATGGCTATCTGCAGCCCCCTGCATTACAACAGCAGAATGTCCAGGCCCCTGTGTATCTGTCTGGTCACCTTCCCCTATCTCTGGGGCTCTGCGGTGGCCACGATGCAGGTAATACTGACCTCTCGCTTGTCCTTTTGCGGGCCCAACACCATCAACCACTTCTACTGTGCAGACCCGCCCCTCCTGATGCTGGCGTGCTCTAGCACCTACGTGAAGCAGATGGCCCTGTTTGTGTCTGCAGGCATCAACCTCACGGGCTCCCTGCTTATCATCCTGACCTCCTATGTCTTCATCTTTGTCACCATCTTCAGGATCCACTCCAGCGAGGGGCAGAGAAGGGCCTTCTCCACCTGCGGCTCCCATCTGACCGCCGTCACCATGTTCTACGGGTCCCTCTTCTGCATGTACCTCAGACCAGCCAATGAGCGGTCTGTGGAGCAGGGGAAAATCGTGGTGGTGTTTTGCATTTTTGTGAGCCCGATGCCGAACCCGTTTATCTACAGTCTGAGGAACAAGGGCGTGAAACAGGCTTTGAGAGGAGTGTGTGCGCGACACCTGAGCAGACTGGAGAAAAGCTCAATCTCTACGATCTCCCACTAAAGAAAAAACTTAGAAAATAAAAAGTCTCCCATTTCTTCTACCTGAATTTCATTCTCTAGGCCAACTGTCTTTGCTTATGCCAAGCCTGGGATCAGAGAGTCTGATGAAGAAATGAACGGCAGAGTTGTTGGAGTCGTGATGATTTAGAGTAAACACAATGGCAGAACTCAGCTGGTCAGGCGGCAGCATGAGTGTGTGTCTATGACCCTTGGATAGTGGACCGGCAAAACGTTCCCTTCACTCCGGCAGTCAGCACTACCTCCGACACACTCTTAGGAGCAAAGACAAGTGATTTACGAAACATTCACTGAATAAGGAAACAATTTCCATGCACATGACGTGTTGGGGAATTTCTTTGACTTATCAGATGATCTTCTGAAAAGAAACTCAGACTGATTCATGGTCCCTCCCGCTTCGCCTTTGTTCCATGTTCTTGTTCACTTACCTTTATTTCAACAAGGAAGGTAACAGAATACATATTTCATGAGCCTGTGGTTGGCTTCATTTATTTTTGAAAGACAGAACAATTGGCCTGCTGAGTGAGAGATATCCATTCCTGATTTAGAACATGACTTTTTCGCAGAGGTGAGAGAACTTTCTCACTAAAATAGTCTTCGTATTTGTTGTATAAATTGACATCAACGACAGCGGCTGCTGTCATAGGCATGAAGAACAGGCCTTCGTGTTTTACAACTGATTGTAGCAGGTGTATATTCCAGATTACACAATGCTCTAAAATCAGCTTTTTATCAAGTGTGAGATGGAATTGAATAATGATTTACGTTTCAGTGAATCCCTCCCCTTTTTCATTTTGGCCAGTGTTTTCCAGTATTTAACAATATCTATGAATTGGAAGCTACTGCCCCGCGTTCACTTTCCAGTTGTGCCACTGTGTGTCTGGAGCGTCTTTCTTTTGTCTGAATCTGAAGAGCCACCTGCTCATCATGTGCGCCACACCCCAGTGCCCTGAAACCCAGGTTTGACTCTGCTCACACCTCCGCATGTCGCCATGGGGTGGCCACTGTGATGGCGATGTTTTCAGTCAAAAACTAAACATGAAAATGCTGGTGTGTGAGAAC
The DNA here is from genome assembly GCA_004027205.1 of Ctenodactylus gundi. Taxonomy (NCBI): domain Eukaryota; kingdom Metazoa; phylum Chordata; class Mammalia; order Rodentia; family Ctenodactylidae; genus Ctenodactylus; species Ctenodactylus gundi. The sequence goes on along the minus strand of PVKB01008531.1, from coordinate 5,565 downwards.
TTCCTAGAAGCATGTACTTCAGCATAAATGCAAAGCTTTTTCAGGTTAAAGGATAGTAGATATGATATTGGCAACGTCTAAACAAATAAACAGAGCTTTTGAACTCTTGAAGAACCTTATTTTTAAGACGACAAATAATAAAAGCTTAGACTAGAAGGAACTAGATGACCAATGAGTCAAAAGATGGATATAGGTCAGATCGTGGGTCAATCTGTTTCTACTTGAAAATTTAAATTCTAATAATAATTATTAGAGATCTTACAAGAGTGGATATTATAATCTAGACTTTATTTGACATATGAAACTTTTCTTTGCTTGCTTTGTTGGTTATTATAGCAACATTATTTTTATCATGAAAAAATAGAGATGCAAAGAAAAAGCATTTACTTTCCATCCAGCCAAATGCTTCCAAGTTTTTATAATGTGCGTTCATACCATTATGATTTTTTATAAAATACTACATAAAAGATCTATCTTTTTCTTCACTAGGAGCATCATTCTACCAGATGCACAACGTCCAAACGTCATGGAATCCCTAACCATCTCCTTTGCAGTCACAGCTACCACAGCCCTGTGGGTGTCTCTTCCATGGCCCCGGCTCCCACTCAGCCTGGTAGATGCCTGAGCTCTAGCCACTAACGAGTGCAGGCACCACGGGTGGTTCTCCAGCCACTGAGAACCACGCAAAGCAAAGACAAAATTCCAGCCCAAGCAGATTGTATTTCACTCAGTGGTACACGAGTGAGGGCTGGCACTTACATTCCGAGTGGAATATGTTCCTTATGTGAATTTCTTATTTCTTCAGCAGATCCTTAAAAGTGAAATGGTAGAAAGGTGAAATATCTTTAAATTTATAGGATATGAAATGAATTTCCAGAAAGCTTATGTTACTGTTTCTCCTGAATATCAATGCACAAAAATGGTATTCACTTTGAACAAGTAATTAAATATAGACACACAAACAGTGTCAGTCATGTTTTTAGTTACCAACGTTGCTGCTCATTACTTTTGACATTTTTATATTTTAATCCGTGTCCTATTTGCATTTTTAACATTTGTTTATTCCGTGATGTTCAGGAACTTTAAATGATTTCTATGTATTCTTCACATCACAATAATTTTATTATTTTATCTTACATGTGAAAAATGTTTTGCTAAATTGCAGGGTGCCTCTTATTTTTAAATAGTTTTTGATCAATTTTAACTGAGTTGAATTTTTAAGTACTGCATAAGAAAATATCGAATTAATGTTAATTTTAATCCTAATCAATGAAGCATATTTTCTGTGTTTGTGTGAGGAAAGTCGTGGGTGAGGAGTATGTGCTCGTGTGCCGTCTCTTCTGGGAAATACTTACTGGCAAATCCAGTGGGAGACAAGAATTGTGTTCCAGGTGGGGTGGAGTGTGGTAGGAGAGTACTTGCACAACACAGACAAGGCTTGGTTTTCATCCATACAAAAAAATAAATATATAAAACAAAAAACATTCTGATTGATTAAAATTTCAGGAGATAAAAATGTTAGCCTCTGGTTTGATCATCATGCACCATAGAGATGTATGAAACCATCAAAATTACCCCATATACTTACTTAGACTATTAAAATTTTGCATTTTCAACCTTGCAATGGTCAAAAAAAAGTGACTGGATGTTAGTGTAATAAACCCAGAGCAACGTTGTGTCCACATTAAGCATGTTTCTCCTCCTGTTCTTCTGACACACAGGCTTACCTCATCCTCAATCTTTCCTTCTTTTCTTTTCTCATCCTCTCTAGGGTCCACATTCCACATGCCTGACATTAGACACCAACACTTGTGTTAACCATACAAGCACTAATAAAATATGTCCCATAGTGTCCACATACTTACTGTATGTGGTGTGTAGATTGAATGATCCTACAGGTAACTTCAGTTTCCAAAGCACCAAATAGCTAACAACATCAGATTGGCATTGCTTAAGAAAAATTTGAAATAATAAAATATTGAAGTCGAAGTTTGTAAAACAAAATTAGAATAAACATTGAATGGTCTCTCTGATTTGAGAAACCCAGACCGCAACTATCTCATGGAACTTAAAAGGAAAAGAAAAGTGAACCACCGGGGAGCTAGGGTGGGGAGGGAAGGCAGGGCGGGCAGGGGGAGGGACAAAAGGAGAGCGGGAAAGTCCTTGTCACCTCGACAAGATACGTATGTGCACAAAACGCTCAACTCATTGTAAACCTTAAATTTTGCGCTTATACATATCAATAATATGAGGAGGAGAATAATATACCTTATGTAAATTTGAACATTAATTTTCACTTGATATTTTAACTTGTAAATTTTGCCATCATGTAAGTTAAGATGGCTTAATTAAATCATGCCAATCTTTTACTACAAACCTAATGCAGTTCAATTAGAGAAAAACAAATTCAAAATGACAGAGATGTTTATGGATTAAAAGCAAAACTTGCTTGTAACTTGTGACCTATACAAAGCTACTCTTAGAATTTTGGTTTATTTCATTCCACTTGATTTATCTTGCAAATCTTTATACCACGTAACAGTATAATTAATTTTATTGTTGTGTTGTGCTCTTTCGTACCTATGTTTCTTTTTTTTTTTTGAGACAGGGTCTCGCTCTGTGGTCCAGGCTGGTCCTGAATTCACTTCAGAGCCCAGGCTGGCCTTGGAGTCACGGCAGTCCTCCTGTCTCAGCCTCCCGAGTGCTCAGATTATAGGCGTGCGCCACCACACCCAGTGTATGTGCTGCTGGGGAATTGAACTCGGGTACTTAGTACTTGGCTTAGGGCTTGCTCAAGTGCTTTAACTGCTGAGCCGTTCCTCCAGCCTGTACCTATGTTTCTATATGTTTCTGGAAATAAAAGTTTTGAATTTAGTATTCACACTTTAAAAGTTCTAGCTATAGTTTTCTATGCATATGTTATTTACCAGAAGGCTTTTAATAATGTTATATTTATGACTAGTGATGTTTTTATTATTCATAATGCATTATACTGTGACATACATCTCTTTGAGACTGTTTTTTACTTTCATGTCTTAGACAAAATTCTTAAGAAGGAAATCCTTTCAATTTGCAAAAATAAAGCTTTCAGATAAATAATTAATAAATAAGGCATGTACTCCAGTTCAGTGACTTCTATTCATTTTATTTCTGATTTTCCAAATAAATAATATACATAACAATTTGGAAATATAACAAGCTTTTGTTTTTTACATTAAGTCCTCATCAAAATAGTGAGCTTATACTTTCATTGGAAAATAATTTTATCGTACACCAGTCTGGCAGCATAGCTCAATGATTAGAGCACTTACCTAGAAAGGTCAGAGTCCTGGTTTGATTCCCTAGCACCTCATACTCGCTGGGCATGGTGGCCTGTGTCAGTAATCTCATCACTTGGGAGGCTGAGGTAGGAGGATTACCATGAGTTCTCGGCCAGTGTGGCTTCCGTAATGAGTTCAGGATCAACCTGGACTCCAGAGCACAACCCCTTCTCAAAAGAAGAAATCACTGTGCACTGTAATGTTGCATGTCACTACTCACCTCACGTTTTTCTCATTTGTTTCTGCTGCTTATTAGGCCAGAATTCATCTTATATTTTTTCAAATCTAGATTCATTCATTATAGTAGGTATCACTGATCAGAAATCCATGCAAACAAGGCCAAGTTAGCTGATTTTTACAGCCACAAAGACTTTTTTCCTTACACCATAAGCCTCCGAAAGTGTATAAATTCCTTTTTTTCTCTAGAAAGTCTTTAGAGGATATGTTTAAATTGTGCTTGAAGACATTGCCATTTGATGCCATATATCCACTGAGGTGCTATCTGATGACGTCACCTTCCCAAATGTCACCCAGGCCACAGAGTGGATACATCCTACAGATCTCATGAAGTTTTACTGCTGTTTATGTGATAAATTAATGTGTTATCATGATTAGATTGTTATATGAAGATCTTACCTCATTAGGGATACTATAACAAAACATCTGAGACTGATTAATTTATGAAAAATAAGTATGAGTTTGTCGCAGTTCTGAAAGGTGAGAGGTCCCAGATGAAGACTCCGGCAGGTTCTGTGTCTGCAGAAGGCCCCGCCCCTTCCTCCAAGGGGAATATCTTGAACATGGCAGAAGGTAGACAATCTGAAATTCCCTCCAGGCATTTTGTAATTTTATAGAGTTCGCACAGCCTGGGCACATCCTGAGGACCTCAATCCTCAGCACCACTACACAACACCCGAGGCCAGTGGGGTACAGGGTCGCTTGAACAGTCTGACTTGATAAGTGCGTTCTCTCTGATGGGTAACGTGATGTTTCCTTCCCTTCCCTTCCTGGGTCACCATATTTAGAAACTCTAGCTACTGCTATCATCACAACATAGACTTTGTAACATTTCCTGAGCAACAAGGTGGTTCTTAAAATATATCTAGTATAGTTACCTTTGGTGAAAACTGATTCACTTTTCAAAACAACGCCTACTCCTAATGACCAGTGTTACTTCAATTTCTACATCTACTTATGTTGAGTTTAAAAACAGATTCGTCTTATTATTTCAACCAAGGCAGGATTTTACATTTCTGTATGACTTGACAATTTGTTTAATCAATTTTCTTGAAAAAAATAAGTTGCCCATTTACTGAAATATGTCCACCGCTGACTTAAGGGAAGTAAGCAACATATAGGGTAAATGTGTAAATAAAAATATTATAGTAAAAGAGACACTACCATTAACCTCCCTCATGCTACCACCCCTCACTTTGAACACACCTATTCCATCTTTCTCTTCCAAGCTCTGGAAGTATCCTTCCATGAGTGATTTTATGAGATATATTGAAAACTACTGTAACTGCTGCCACCAGATGCCATCCACAGAGGCAGGCAGGTGACAGAGGGACACAGTGCCCTCATCCATCGGCTTCACCAGTTGTGCCACTGTGAGGCTTATGACTTTTCTACAGTCGAAATGATGGGTGGTGTGGGATAAATCCCAAACATCCAGGCAGCAACAGCCATGCAGTGAAGACACTTGAACAAGAAGCGGTCCAAAACATCTCTACAAATTGGTGAAACAAGGGGACAATGGTGACTGAAGTGAGGGGGTGTGGGGGCAGAATTAGCGGCAATGTCTTTAAAGTATTTTTGATTTAAATATTTACAATACCTTCATCATGTGTCACATAATAATTAACTTCAAGGAACTATAACCTAGCAACTAGGGAACATTCAGAATAGTGACTTCCAAATACAATAAAGTAACTTTTCTTAAACTATTTTCTCTTCTGTCATTCTATTAAAACAAAAATGAATAAAACTTTCCAGTGGCAGTTCCTGATGTTGAAGAGTTACTGAACACATAGTAGCAGTTTTATCCTGCTAGAGATTAACTGTCATCAGGACACATAATGGTTACAAATGAACACAGATTAAACCACAGTTTTCTGAAAGAAATTCTTCTTGAGCATTTGCTGCAGGGCCCGGATCACATCCTTGTTTCGTAAGCTGTAGATCAATGGGTTTAGCATTGGGCTCAAAAAAGTGTAAAACACTGCAATTATTTTGGACTCCTCTA
>PVKB01008530.1:0-15579 GCA_004027205.1 Ctenodactylus gundi | reverse complement strand
TGTTTGTCTTTTACAGTCCGTCCTGGTAGCCTTATCACTTGGGAACTTGAAGGGAATGCTGATGCAGTTTGCTGAAATACGCAGGTTGTGGCGAAAGGATAAATATGATTTTGTAAGTAGGTGCAGTGATTTTGGGAAAAGAGATTAATCTGAATGGCAATGTTACGCTGATGTAAAAATGCATGGATGTATTGTGATTCTTGTTTCCATAGACCTATGCAAAATAACCACGGTGTTTACTGTCTTTAAATTGCATACCCAGTTACTATTCTCTGGAATCTAACTCCTGTGAGTAGGAAATACTCCCCAAATCAGTAATTTAAGACTTGCTTAGATCTCTTCTAAAAGTTATTGTAGTCATTACAAATGCCACAGCAACCCTCTGAATTTTAGGATATACATGGCTTAGATTCTTCATTTTATATTATGTTATTTGCCAAAGAATCTGGGAAGAGCTTGAATTTTCTTTCTTTTGGAAAGGCTCCCCAGTTGCAACCACTGTGCCTTGTTATGAAGAGCAGAGTCCACAATTTTATCAGAGTCAAAGTCTACAGTTTCAAAGTGTATGTCCACTTGGTCTTAAAGGGCCTAATAAGCTACATTTGGTGTACTTCTGTTTTCAATAAATTATTGGAGAAGAGATTTTGACATCATTTTGGCATGCTTAAGTTCTTTTGGAGATACCAGTCATTAGTTAAATCAACAGACCAGGAGTAAGATTGATATAGGTTCAGACAGTTATTTCATTGATTTTTGATGAATAGGCATATTCTGGAATTTTTTTTGTTTTATTAATATTGTAATTTTTGTTATGGCAGATGGACTCAATCTAGTTTTCTTAGTTGGTTCAGGATGGGATTTGAAATAGACTCATGACTGGAGGAATGGCTCAGAGGTTATAACGCTTTCATACCAAGCGCTAAGTACCCAAGTTCAATTATCCAACACCACATAAGCTAGGAGTGGTGGCACACGCCTATAATCCCTGTATTCAGAAGGCTAAGACAGGAGAATTGTTGTGACTGCAAGGACAGCCTGAACTCCGTAGTGAGTTCGGGACCAGCCTAGCCCATAAAGCGAGACCTTGTCTGAATGAATGAATAAATAAATAAATAAATAAAATAGAAATAGACTCTCTTTGGATTTTCTTACATTTGCTTATGTTTCTACGACTCAGAACCTGAGCATTTTACTTAAAATATATTGTACTGTGTGTGCCGCTTTCTTTTCACAGTTAATTTGGATCGTGACCTTCATCTTAACCATTGTCTTGGGACTTGCTTTAGGCCTGGCAGCAAGTGTGGCATTTCAGCTCCTAACCATCGTGTTCAGGACCCAATTGTGAGTGCTCATTGTAGATTGCACCCTCACTTGCCTGATCAGGATACAAAACATTCACTGGTTCAGAGAAGGCAGTTGGGCAGATAGGCATGCATACCTGTCAGACCTGGCCAGTGCGTCCTTCCTCATGTGGCTGCCTTGCAGCCTGAGGGCAATAGAGTGTCAAGATGTACACTAGGTCTGCTTCCTGCTTAGACACCTGTTGAAAAAAATCTTATAAACCCATTTGCCTATCTATACACCACCAGTAATTCCATTCTAAGCTGGTTTAATGCCATTGTTCTTAGACTTGTTAAATACAGGAACAGTTGCTAACAATGTGAGCTTCTTCAGGGGCTGTTAGGTGGTACACCCAGAGGGGGTTTATTTTTGGGAGATTAGTACATGCACATACCATAGTTCATAATGCAACCAGCTTAGGCATCTTTCTGATTTTTTATCTTTGTCATGTAACATCAGTTCCAGGTACTCAGTCCATGTGGAATTACATGGTGTGATTCCAAGGAGAAAGTAAGCTCGTAGGACAAAGGTATTCTAGAACAGGATTTGGTATCTCAGCCTCGTAGAGATACTCCTCAAGTGACAGAGTACTGCTGTTGACATACATTCGTATTCTCTTCCACTCTATTATTCACTTGTCATTTTATTTTTAAAATTTTTTTAACTGAGCACCCCTTGAACACAGAAACAAACTGAATGGTCACACAGACAAGTCATTTTTCTTCTTTTTCTCCATGTCCTCACTTGTACAACTGGGTCATCCTACTACCTTACTACTGGAGAACTGTCCTGTTCAGAATAACTGTTATTAAACAAAACACTGTGTTGTGGTAGATCAGAGGCACTATTTAGGAGCCCTGTGAGGACTCAAAGATAAGTAAAAGGACGTGCTCATAACCCAGGGTCTTGAAAGCATCAGTTTCCCCATCTGTTAAATTTTGCAAAGTGAGCTTGTGTTGATGCTAGGAGGGAAAAATCAACGTCAGCCTCATAGGCCTAACAAACACTCATAAATTATTTATTGTTGATTTTTCCCTCTACAGTCCAAAATGCAGCACACTGGCTAATGTTGGAAGGAGCAACATCTATAAGAATAAAAAAGATTATTCTGAGGTAGGGAGATGTGTTGGTGTCTTTACTTGCTAAATGATATCCATATAACTGTAATGGGCACCATGTAATACTGCTTTTTGCCTTATAGATGTATGAGCCAGAAGGAGTGAAAATTTTCCGATGTCCATCTCCGATCTACTTTGCAAACATCGGTTTCTTTAAGCAGAAACTTACTGATGCTGTAAGGTTTGGGGTTCCTCGGCTGTTTTGTATTATTTCAATTGTACTGACAACTTGGGAACCACATATTTGTTCCTTAACAAGATCATTGGTTTTACTATGTTGAGACTGCATGTGTCAGTGTTCTGTCCTATATCTCAGAGCAAGTGAAACTACCTTAGATGGCATCCAATAGTATCTTAGGAAACACAGCTCTTTGGGTGCGGTCTGATGTAGAATGATTTCATCAAATTCTACCATAAAGTAAAAATAATATATGACATGATTTTTAAGTGGCTGATTTTTTCATGGGTATTAACCTGTAGGCTTTCTTTCCTATAGGTTTTATTCAGCATCAATTTCAGAAATAAGAGGGGAGCATTTACTATTCGATTATATTCATGTAGATATTCAAATTCATGGCTGTTAGTAAATACTTATCAACAAATAATGGATATTCTGTTAAAGCAAGATGACAAGCAGTCAGTCTTTAAAGTTAAGCAACAAAAGTTTAAGATTCCCTCCTGAAATGTGACTCTGCCCTGCTTTGAGCCTTGCATAGCACTGCATTAAGCCCTAGCAGTTATTAATGCACTGAGCCATTTTTAAATTTTATCACAAAAGCCAGGTGTGGTTGTGTATGCCTGTTATCCCAGCTCTTGGAGACTAAGGCAGGAGGATTGTCATGAGTTTGAGACCAGCCTGGGCTCCATGGTGAGCTCAGGACCAACCTGGACAACAGAGAGAGAATCTCTCTCAAAAAATTCCAAATATCCACACATAGTCCTATCGAGCTTGAACATCTTATGTCCTAATTCCTGAGCCCATCCCAGTTAACTGTTGGAATTCTGTAATATATAATATGACTCGTGTAACACAGCAATGGGCTTTTCAGGTTGGCTTCAGTCCACTTCGAATTCTGCGCAAACGCAACAAAGCTGTGAAGAAACTCCAGAAATTGCAGAAGCAAGGCCTCCTACAACTGACTCCTGTAAGTCTCCTGACCACCTTTCTGTGGGTTACAACTGAAAGCTTAGTAAACTCCATTGACTCAAGGTCTTTGTTCCATTCCTTTAAATGAAATGCCAGTTAAGCAAGATCTTCCAGGTGTCAATTAATGTCATTTTTTAAAAGTGCATTTTGAAACTCTACTAAAACGTTTATTGGCCTAGTCTTGGCTGAGTGGTCTTGACCCACTTCGGATCTGTGCGTCACGAGGTCCAATGGTTCTCTGTGTCGTGCCCACGTTTCTCGTGGTTGGAACAATCCCACTCTTCTTCCTTCCTGCAGAAAGGTTTCATATGCACAGACGATGGCTTCAAAGATTCAGACGAGGAGCTGGACAACAACCAGATAGAAGAGCTGGATCAGCCCATCAACACAGCCGACCTGCCCTTCCAGATAGACTGGAATGCTGACTTGCCACTCGACATCGCGGTTCCCAAAGTCAGCCTCCACAGCCTCATTCTCGACTTCTCAGCAGTGACCTTTCTTGATGTCTCCTCAATGAGGGGCCTCAAAACGGTAATTTACCTTCTCTTCATGGAAACAGCCTGTCTTAGTTATTGTTGTTGCTGTGACATATCACCTGACATCCACAACTAATTGGGGGGGGCAGCGCGGGGGGAAGGATTCATTGAGCTCACAGTTTCAGAAGGTCTCACACAGTCCATTCATAGGCAGCCAGCAATGGTGGAAGCACATGGCAGAGGCAGGGGAGCTGCTCACGGTATTGCAGACAGAAAGCAAGCCCAGCAGGAGCCAAGAGAGTCTGGAGACTTATGCAAGGCTAGAGCTTTCCCAGGCAGAAGCTAAATCAATGATTCTTCTTCCTCCCTTTACCTGGTTTGAGCTGCCAGTTGGGCCATCAAGACCTAGCGTGAGCACCCCTCCCTCACTTTCTGTCCCATAAGTTAATAACAAAATGCTGAAAGCTTGCATTGGGAATACACAGTCTCTACAAATTGAGACGGTCTTTCCAAGTCAAATCCTAATCATCTGCCCCTTCCAGCCAGCCTTTACCTCCCAATAACACACAGTTCCACAGTTATGCCTCTACATCCAAATCCATGGGTCTTTTGGGGACTATTCTAGATACAAACCATAGCACAGTCCATCAGTAACTAAAGGTAAAGGTTAGATAATACACAATTCATTAAAAGTAACTTAACAAAGCCTGATGGTGTAGACTTCTAATCCCAGCTGTCAGGGAGGCTAATGTGGGAAGATTACAAGTTTGAGCACTACCAGGACAGCATGTAGACTTAGGGAGACTGTATAACCTGGGGATGTTGCTCAATGGGAAGAATGTGAAGGTCCTTGCTGGGATCCCCAGTACTAGTTTAAAAAAGAGTATATTTGAATATTATAGTAAGAAATAAAAGTGGTGGGCTGTGGGAGTATGCGGTGAACTCTTTAAAAGTGCATTTTCCATGAGACTACATACAATTTTGAAGGCAGGTGCAATGGTAGATAATTACATTGCATTCCTGCCAAATTGGGGATCAACTGTGCTACTTTCTAGTATGGGCATTTTACCTAAATTGTCCTAAAATCAGAGAAAATCTGGAAAAAGTTAATTAGTAGATCCTTTTGTTTTTATTCTCACCCCCTTTTAAGCTGATGAAATTTCACTTGGCTTCGTAAAAGTATGTCAAAAGATTGATGTAAGAAACAATAAATGTCACATGGGCTTTAAATACAGGACTAAACCGTCTGGTTGTGATCCACCTTCTCTCCAGAGATTTTTTTCAGCATTTATAAAATAAATTTGTTTTCAACATAAATGTGAAGAAAAATTAAAAAGTCCTACATTTTCCTGTTTTTCTTAGGTTTTCTCAGACATCTGCTGAAAGAAGTAAATCTAAGATAAGGTCTATTTAATATGGGTGAACTGGATATAAAATTACAATCAATTTCATTTTCTTCCAAACCATCTTAATTCTTTTAAACATCATATAAACTCTCAAGACTGGTTGCTGTTTTCTTTTTTGCATTTTACTTTTGTTGCTTATTTTAGCCTATAAGAAAAAAATACTGATGCTGTTTAAAAATCATAATAGTGTATCACAAAAGACAGGGACCCTGTGAGGTTTTTCTTTTTAAAGCCCAGGTTCTTAGCTCAGTCCCTCCTAGAGGCTCTGAGAGGTCATGGATCATGGTGGCAGTAAGGTCACTCTACCTGATCCACAGAGCCCAGCACAATTCTTGCCTTTTTAAATCTTACTCATGTTACCAGTGGTATTTGTAAGCCTAATGTCCAGAACACAGAACAGAGATTCCTTGGATCCATCCAGGCACTGTGGGCTGGAAAAAAGAATGACAGATGGGCCACAGAGTTAGGTACTATTTTAGGTAGACAAAAGTCCTCAGTTCCAGGATCTCTACAAAATACTGTGTTCAAATTAAGTCACACTTGATTTTATACTTTCTCTTAGCATTGCCCTCTGGAATGGTCATTTTTAACTATTTCCCCAGAAGGAAACCTCTTCCCCAAGGGCTTGTTTCCTTCTTGAACCTTGTTTTTAAACTTTACTATCTCTTTATACCCTTACCCCTTTGCAAAATGTAAAAGATTCTGAAAGTAACAAATCACCCATAACATATAAATAGCATCATTTTCTGTGTTTTTGGCAAGTGACTCTTCCCTAAAAATAGATGTATTTTCTTTACAACAGATTTTGCAAGAATTTCTAAGGATCAACTTGGATGTGTATATTGTTGGAGCGGATGGTGAGTCCCTTTATTCTTGCTTTCCATTCTGTCAGTCGCTGCAGGCTCACTGCCCATGCTCCATGTAGACAATCTCTCCAGAGAGCAGGTGTTCTACACCATCACCGGGACAACATTCTAGTTTGCAGCTGAGTCAAAAACTTCTCAGTGGAAACAGCATCTTTGTATTTTAATTTTGTCAACAGGTAATTAAATGAATTTTATGATTTGAACCTGAAATTTAACAGGCAGCAAAGAAGTGAACGTATTCGTTATTTTTCACTCTAAACGCACTGAAAAAGTTATCTTGTTTGCGTCTCTCTACCTGTCCTCCCTTGCATTCCTCAGCCTGCAGCACCTTGGCTCTGGCATCGCCCTGCTGACAGGCCACCTTGTCAAGGTTATCCGTAATCTCCAGTTGACGGGGTTTCCTGCCTCCTGTGAGCTTCCTCCCGCTTGAGCACACGGCCCTCTCTCTGGCATTACCCCGACCCCACGCTGCTGAGGGTACCGGGGACTGACCCAAGGCCTTCGCATTGAGCTCCATCCCCAGCCTTGTTTTTTTTTCTTAGCCTTACAGCCCTTCCTTCTGATTCACCTCTGACCTGTCTGTTAGTTCCTCAGTCTCTGCAGCTGGGTGCCCTCTCACTCCTGAGCAGTCCCAGAGCTCAACCTTAAATTCTGTAGCTCCAGTTTTGTAGACTCTAGTCAGTCCCCTATAGGCTCATGACTGTAAGTGTATCCCCGTGTTAATGAGTCCCCAAACTATACCTCTAGCCCAGACCTCTTTTCTAAGATGCAGACCAACGTGTCCAACTGTCTGCATCCAGGCATGTCTGATACATATATACTATCTGTGTGACTCTCATGCCGTGAGCTACTCCTCCCCGCCCGGGTCAGCCACCCTGTCAGTACGCACCAAGTGCCCACCTTCACATTCTCATTCTCCTTATGTTCATCCCTCCATAGTCAGTGAACCATCAGAAGGTTCTCCGCTCTTCTCCAGGTGCCCCCAGTGGCCAGACCTTTACCTTTCTCACCTCAGCCCTTTAGAAGACCCAGCTGGTGTCCCTGCTTACCCCTAGATGCTCTCTTACCTCCCTTATCTGACTAAAAACTTCCTTCAGAATTTCTTCTAACCATAACTACAAACCCCCTTCCTTCCCAGGCAGAGTCCAGATCCTCTAGCCAGTGCATCTTGGGAGAGTGCATCCCGGACAGGTTGCTGTGCAGTCCTGCTCGTGTCCCCTCAGACTCTAATCTCTTGGTCTTGTTCACTTTCTTGCCTGTCGTCTAGTTCCCAGGACAAGAGAAACATCCAATAAAGACTCATTTTTCTGAGTGTGGATACAGCAATGAGTGACAAGCCCCCAGCCCTTGTGACACTTACCGTCACGTAGGAAAGCCATTTCCTCAGCAAATAAAAGTATATGTTACATAGTGCTGGGACGAACAGAGAGAGTGGGCGACCCAGGGCAACAGAGATGGTGCCACTGTAGGTGGCGACCAGGGACGTACCGTCACAGGGCATTTGAGCAGAAACTGGGATGAATCACCTAGACAGCCTCTTGAGGAGGAGCGTTTTAGGGAGAGGTAACTAGTGGCAAACAATCCCCAACAAGCCAGAAATTGTCATCTTTGACCTCTCTTCTACTAGCTCTCCTAGCCCTACAATCTGCAGTTGTACTCTAATTTCAAAGGTTGTTTACAATTAAAAAATGTTCTTAATCCCACTAACCCCTCTAATAAAATACAGTTCCTTCCCCATCATCCATCTTTATGATAGCATCTTATTCCTGCTACCCCTGCTGCCTGACATTGCCCTCCAAGTGTCACCCGCACCGCCATCCCATCATCTCTCCCTTGGTGACCTGTCTGTTGAACACGTGCCTGTGAGGAGACTGTCCCACCTTCCTACTTTTGTGCCTCCTCTCCCAATCCTAGGCACTATAAGGAGGAACCTGCTTAGTCAAGTTTCCCACACTCCTCCTTTGTCATGCTTCCATTGGTGTAACTCCATTCATTCAACAAAGAACAACAGAATATCTATTATGGGATGGACACTATTTTCATTGTTTTTTGACAGTATTTTTAAATCAAATATAATAAAGGACAAATAAAACTAGACCGAGGGCTAGATATTTAGCACATAGGTTAGAGCACTTGCCTAAAAAACAAAGGCCCGGAGTTTTTTTCTTCAGCACCATGTAAGCTGGGCCTCGTGGTGCTTACATGTAATTACAGTAGTCTGGAGGCTGAGTCAAGAGGATTGCTGTGAATCTGAGACTAGCCTGGGCTACCTAGTAAGTGCAGGACAAGCCTGAACTACAGAGCAAGACTAGTCTGGGCCACCCTGTCTCAAAAGTACAAAATCCAAAACAAAAATCCAACTAGACTGCTCCTTGTCTACATTATTTCACAACACTTTCCCTCTCAGTATTACAGTTATATATAAATATAGTATCTTCCGCAAAGGCAAGATTTAGGTCTAATATACATGTTGACCTCTTATTACTTAGCTAGAGCTTTGCCTATAGTCAACATGGAGTCACATCTGGTTGAATGTGTTGTGCAATCAAATGCTGGTTAGTACCTAGACGAAAAAGACGCCTCAGTGATAGAAGGAAGATATCCACTGATAAAACCTTGTGATTTTGGGAAACCTGGCTACCTTTATGTCACTAGCAAATCCATAGGTCTGGTGATCTAAAACCACACGTGTTAATGATCTTATAATCATCATTCCTATTTCAAGATAACCCCAATTTTAAAGAATAAGCCACACTTGATATTCTCATCCAGCAGTAGGAAAATAACTCCCTGGGATCCTCTTTAAATAAAATTGGATTATTTTTCTTCTAGCTACCTAAGGTTTTCACATGTGAATATTTCTTTTCACATTATAAAGTTACATATGCATGCTTATTACAAAGTTATTGTTTAGTTCTAGAAGATTTGTGGTACGTAGTAGGTGTACCACTGCAACACAGAAGCTCAACCCGACATCAGTGAAATGCACATTTGCAAAAAGAATTTCAAATTATTGGCCTCAAAAAATTAGTGATCAAATAATTACTTCTTCCAGAGCATTAGTTACGGTTTCTCTTTTCTCTTCAGATGATCTCATTGAGAAGCTCACTCGATGTCAGTTTTTTGATGCTGAAGTCAAGGACTCGATGTTTTTCTTAACGATCCATGATGCTGTTTTGCACATTGTGATGAAGAAGAATTACAGTACTTCAAAGCTTAGTTCCAGTCAGGTACCAGCTCTTTATGACTTTCTCATTTGTAACCAACCACCTGTATCTTTCTGTTTTCCTTTAATTTCAACATTTGAGAAAATTTGTCCCTAATCCACATTTCCATTCTCTTTCTCAGGAAAAAGACATGAGATCTGACTTTACCATAAATACAAATGGAGGACTGTGTAGTTGGGACTATTCAGTAAGTTTCTTCATCCAGACTTCACAGTAAAAATAAAAGTAAAGTAGTTGGGCCTCTTCCGGCACAGGCACAAAGCTTGGCACTTGTTTGAGCTCTGTGCCTCACTCCTAGAAAACCAAAGCAATGCCTATCAATCTCTTAGGGAACCTAGGAAAATGAACTCAGACTAGTTAAAAAAAAAGGGGGGGGAGGGAAGAGCCCAAGTGATATTACATCTTTGTTATTAAAATATTTAATGTAGTTTTTATTTTCTAATGTACTTAAAACTGTGACTTATTCTAGCCTTGTAATAATTCATGAGTTAGTATATGAATGGTGATTTCCATTTACAGATGAGTTGGTATGGAAGCTGAGGAACTAATATTTGCCTCCCAGTGTCCTGGTGCAGGGTTTAGCTTGGCATGAACTGTACGTTCCTTTCCTGTCTTGAATAGAATGAGTTGACAATTATTTATTTATTGATTTTACTGGACAGTTCCATTTCGTTCAAGTACATTGATTTTTGGAATAGTCAGTTCTTGAAGGCAATGTCTTTCATTGGAAAAAGCAGGACCAAACAAAATGGGTTTCTCTTGTAGGGCTGGTGTATGGTACTATACTCCAATAAGTATTTCAATCCTTTAAAAAATGTACAAAGATCTCTTCATACTTCAAACAAGAAAATTGGGAAACTAACTCAGAGAGCTTAATTTGATCATGGCGTCACACCAATGTTGACGGCAACAGAATCTGAACTAAGATTCATCTGATGATGAGACTTTTGCTCTGTTCTCTGTAGTACCCCAACTACCTCTATCCTTTGGGGAAAGGGGAATAGAAGAGGGTCCTAAGAAAAGATCTAATAACATTATGAAAGGTGATTAGTGATGTTCCTGAATTGAAGAAAGGCCTACCAACAGGAAAAGTAATGAGAATTGGAAATGAAGAAACTGGGCCTGGTATTATATGAATAGAATTCTAATCCTCTAGATGGCTGATGCAGGAAGGTTGTAGGTCAAAGTCGAGCCTGGTTAACTAAGCAATTTAGTGAGGTCCTGCCTTCAAAATAATAAAAAAAGTTGAAATAGACTTCATCCTGGGTTCACTCTTCACTACCTCAAAATTTTTTAATAAAAAATAAAAAGGAAGAATGAAAGGATGGAAGGATGGGAAAAATGGATACTATAATATAACTGTCGGTCAGAGAGTAATATCAACTAGCAAAGGTAAATGAAAAGTTCTTTTTAAAAAGCCAGAGTTGAAAGGAGAGCACTACAGTCACTGTGATGCTGCCTCTGAGCTGTGGATTCCAGAGAAACCCAAATTCAACCAGAGCTCCCAGAAAAAATGCTTCATACCACAACTCTCTCCCCAACAGCTGTATTCAGAATTGTCACCAAGTACTAGGGATAAAACAATAAAACATGAGAACAGCATTTAAATCTGATGTCTGATTGAAGATTTAGAACCAACTGTCTGAGAGAATGTAGTCAGCACCTTGTGTATCTTGGGTTCCTAGAAAGAGAGAGAGAGAGAATAAAAATGAAAGAAAAGAATGAATGAAAGAAAATAAAGGAAGAAAAGGAAAGGAAAGAAAAGAAAAAGAGAATATGACATCAGCTCCTGGCTGTCCTTGGTAAGAGGAGGACAGAGCCACACTCTGGGTAGGACACAGTTAAACTAGGTCCTTGAAACACATATTTAACATAATAGCTCATGAATCTGTTAATAGCAACAAAAGTGTTCAATCATTAAAATTTAAGACAAAGGGTTTGTAGATGATTCTGATAAATTCTAGCTCCCAAGATACAAGTATGGAAAGGGACAGAGCAAAATAAAACTTCTTAAACACTAACTTTCTGTCTCTTTCAGGTACCAAATGAAACGAAGTTCTAATGAAAGTAACAATTCAGAAGTGTCTTCATCAGATTGTCACATAAAGAACAGCATTTTATACCCAGAAAGTTATTGATAAGTTCATATATTGTATGAAAAATATTTGTATTTGACAAATTTATGTTTCAAACTTTGGATCAAGATTTTTCTGACATGGAATATTTTACACATATCTAGCATGAAATTATGTAAATACCCTAATTTCATACCTTGCAGATTTATCAAAGGAAACAAGTTATTTTGTTTGTATGTATTGTGTAGCCCTGACAGATTTCCTTGCAAGTCCCACCTTGATGGATAATGCTTTGGAGCATAGGTACTCTACCACTTTGAATCTCATTATTTATACAGGTCATGCTAATGTAGCTGTATATTTAAATATTCAGTAGTACAGCAGATGTGCCTCCATTTATTAAATTTGTGGTTAACTTTCTGAAGCACGCTTCTTGTGTGGGTCCCTTTAATGATGTCATGATTGGAGAATTACTCCACACGAATTTTTTACAAAGCCCCTGGACTAAGTCTTCTTTGTCTACATTGTATGATTACAACTCCAGTTGTGTGAAGCATCTAATTTATCCCCATTTAGCCACATGCCTATAATTATAACTAGGTTTTCAGGCAAGTCCTTCTCTTCCTTTACTGGTATGAAAGTTGTATAAGCTAATAGGAACTATGAAAATGACAAAGAAATGTAAAAAGCAAAGAGAAATCATCATCGGTAACCAACTCTTCCTGGTCTTCCCAGCAGTAAAGAAAGCAGCTAGAAAGACACAGGGGAGGGCTCTTTTTTCACTCTTGCTTGTTATTTGTAACTTTCAGAGAAGAACAGCTCTCACTTTCAATATCTCTGGAGTGCAGCATTCAGCACTTGTGCTTCTTGACATTCATTACTCTTGTTTCAAATCTGTATTTATTTATGCAATACATAGAAATATGCTATCAGTACCACCAGAAAAAGTTCTTCTGGGAATCTTTTTATACTACTTCATGAAAAAGAAGAACAGATGTTGGGTGACAACTAGCAGTCTCTATAACAAAAAGTAAATATTTATGTCTTCTCCCCTAAAATGAACACAGGTATGTAAGGAATACTATCTAACTAGTGTTCAACGTGTAGAGCTCAGCACAGTACATGGGAGCTAATCTTTTTGTCCTGAACTCACCCAGGATGGCCTCCAACTCACAGCAATCCTCCTGCATTAGCCTCCTGACTGCCACACAACCCGGTTTCTGTGGTGCTGGGGAATCGAACCCGGGCTTTGGGCTTGCCAGGCAAGTGCTTTAACCGCTGTGGGAATCCTCTTGCCCGGACCTAACTTGGTAGAAATGTAAAATTTATTCACATTAAAGTTATCACAAAGTGAGACAATGCTTCGTAACTCTTTTAAGTCCACTGCTTTTACGACAACCTAAAATCTCACCCACCATTTCACCCTTCACGTTGCTACACACGGGAGAAGTGTTTCTCAAACGAAGACCGAGAAGGGTGTCTACTACTTATTGCCAGTTAGTTAGAGCAGGTTGCTGGTGACGCAGACCTCTGCGGCCCCATCCCCCCAATGGCGCTTGAGTTGAGGGGAAAGATCACAAAGTAGTCAGGGCCAAGGGCCCTGTCCTCCGCGCTGCAGTTGTCGCCCCTGCGAGATCCGGCGGCACTGGTTCAACTCTGGCTGTTAGGGGAGACAGCACCCACGGGAGGGCCGGGGCGCTCCCGGCGCGATCGCGAGCCTGTCACCTCTCCAGCGTTATCTTCCGCGGCCCGCACTAGGCAAAGGAGGTTCTGTGCGCCCGCAATCCCAAGTCCGCATCTCCCTGGCGACGCGGGACGCCCCGACAGCAGCTCCCAGGCGGCACCGCCCCTCTCCGCTGCCACAAAGCGCCGCCCTCTTACGACAGCGCCGCGCGACAGAACGGCGCGGGCCGACGGGCAGCCACGGCGACGGCGTAGGCCGCCGTCGCGCATGCGTAGGGCGCCGAGACCTTGGGAGGCGGCGGCGGTCCCGGGCGAGTTGAAGGCGCCGGCCGAAGGGTGCGCGCGGGGCAGACATGCAGCGCTGGGGCCGAGTGTACGGCTCCCTGGCCGGGGTGAGGGCCGGGCGCGCGCCGGGGCGGGAGGGGCGGCAGGGGCGGGAGGGGCGGGGGGCCGGGGCCCGGCGGGCCGGGGCGGGGCAGGAGGGGCTGGCGGCCTGGCGGGACCCGCCGCCGGTAACCGGGCCCGCGCTGCCTGCGGCCGCCGGGGCCCCAGCCCCGGGCTGTGCCGAATGCCGGCCGGCTGGGCGACTGCCGGTCCCCTGCGGCACCCCGCCACGCCTGGCCGAGGGGCGCGGCCCCGCGGCCGCGTCACCGGAGGAGAAGCCGGCAGAGCCTTGCCCCCTTCCGCCCGAACCCGGCCCTGGCCCGCGTGGCCTCGTTTCGGCGGAGGGGGCGCCCGGGGCGCCGCTGGAAGGGCCCCGTTGGCAGCCGCAGCAGGGGGTGCTGGCGTCCTGCGCCCCTTCCAGTGTCCGCAAGTGCCACCGCGCTCCGGCCTCCCTCGAGGCTTTTAATTGAACCGCAGGGAACTGTTGGTGCAACACCGTGTCTGTTCTGCCTGCCGACCAGATCGGGCGACACACTCGTGGGTTGTAAGATAAGGGCGTTGTTGCCGAAGCCGAGGTGCTAGAAGTCATGCCTCATGGACACACGAGGACTCGGGCCCAAACTCAGGTTTCCTGCTCTGCTGTGTATGCTGTCCTCACCTCAGGTGCAGGAGTGACCAGAAACTTACTAATGCTGTAAGGTTTGGGGTTGCTCTGCTGTTATTTATGTTTTCAATTCTACTGATGATCTGGGAACCAAGTATTCGTTCCCTAACAAGAAGATCATTGGCTTTACATATGTTGAGACTGCATGTGTCAGTGTTTTGTCCTGTATCTCAGAGCGAGTGAAACTACTTTAGATGGCATCCAGTAATACCTGAGGAAACTCAGCTCTTTGGATGAGGTCTGATGTGGAATAATTTCATCAAATTCTATCATAAAGTAAAATTGATTTATGACAAGATTTTTCCCCACATTTCATTGATATGTATACATGCAAAATTCAAGATTTACGATGAAGTTGGGCATTTTGTGCACATTCCTATCTTGTCAAGGTGACAAGGGCTTTCCCACTCTCCTTTTGTTCCTCCCCCTACCCACCCCACCCTCCCTCCTCCCCCACCCCATCCCCTCTTTCACTTTGTCTTTTGCCTTAAGTTCCAAAGGAGTTGTGATCTGGGTCTCTCATATCAGAGAGACCATTCGATGTTTCACCTTCTGCTTCTGACTCACTTCACTAAGCATGATGTTCTTAAGTTTCTTCCATTTGCCTATAAAAGCCTCCACGCTGTTGGACTTTATTGATGCATAGTATTCCGTTGTGTATAAATACCACAATTTGTGTATCGACTGGTCTGTTGATGGGTATTTTGGTGACTTCCATATTTTAGCTATTGTTAGTTGTGCTTCTATAAACGTGGGTATACATATATCTCTGCTATGTGTTGTTTTGGCCTCTTTTGAATATATTCCCAGAAGGGGTGTCACTGGATCGAAGGGGATATTTATTTCTAGTCTTTTGAGAGATCTCCATACTGCTTTCCAAAGGGGTTGTACAGATTTATATTCCCATCGGCAGTGCAGGAGGGTTCCTTTTTCCCACAGCCTCGCCAGCACTGATGACTATTTGACTTGTTGATGTAGGCCATTTTCTCTGGAGTGAGATGGTATCTTAGCATTGTTTTGATTTGCATTTCTCTTATGGCTAGAGATGTTGAACATCTTTTCATGTATCTGTTGGCCTTTTGCATTTCTTCATGAGTGATCTGTCTCTTCATTTCATTTGCCCACTTTTCAATAGGATCCTTTATTTTGGTAGGCTTACTTTTCTTCAGCTCTCTGTATATTCTAGTTATGA
>PVKB01008529.1:0-15572 GCA_004027205.1 Ctenodactylus gundi | reverse complement strand
AGCAACCCATTCATGTGGGTGCCTGGCAGTGCTGGAAGCACATGACTGAGTTCTGTCTAGAAGAAGCTGTGCACACAGTGGAAGCCAAGTCATGTAAGAAGGTTGGAATGAGTGCATGCCCTTCCAGGACCTGTACTACCCTTTCTGGGTAGGCCTTTGTGTTTTGCCCCTAGTAGGTCAATCCTTCATGTGCTGCCACGTTATTCTAGATGTAGCCTCTCTATCAGTGATCTACCTCATCCAGGTCACACATTTCATGATGTGCCACAGGCCCAGAACCTGTTCCATGCCTATAGTTCACTTCTCTGAACAGGCCCTGCTTTGTCATATCACATGGTTTCATAGATAAGCTACAACAATGCATGAGGCTTTCAGGGTCATTTCCTATCCAAGCCACAGCAAAAAGCCAGAGCCTCCAGATTTCTACATTGAGCACAGGCAGCCAGAAAGACCTCACAGGCACATGTCATGCATACCCAGCCCTCTGGGCAAACCTCTCACCTCTACCTCAACCTCCTTCCCCTATGGGTGAATCCTGGGAAATTTGTGACTTAGACCCTTTCTGAAAAACCAACCAACCAACAACAATAAAATTGGCCTGGCATTGGCTGAGTGTGAAGTCCTTTCTGGCCCTTGTGGCAGTGGGATGACTGTGTCAGAATCCCACTTAGATCCAGAAAAATGGGACCAGAGAGAGGATGTGGCATAGCTGGGAGTCATCGGCCTTGTTCCTTTTGGTCGCTTGTATCGATGGTCCCCTAGGTCTGGCCCATACTTTATGTTCGTTAAAATATCTTTTCTGCATCTTGGCAAGATGGTGACATGGTGACTAGACTCTAAAGAGTTGGTGGCTGGGTGTAGTGGCATACACCTGTCATTCCAGCATTTGGAAGGCTGTGTCAAGACACCAGGATTTCTGAGAGTTCAAGGGCAACTGGGCTACAACACAAGAACCTGGTTCAAAACCAACAAAGTCCATCTCAGAGAGTTTGTGAATCAGATATGAGATTAAACTCAACTGTTGCTGCATTCTACCTAGGGGATTCTACAAATATATCGCCTTTTTGAGGCTCAATTCTTGTGCCTGTAATATTACATTTACCTTCTTACTTAGAAGAGAATCCTTGTATTTACTTAAGGGGTATGGTGTGGTCCCCACCACAATGCAGATTTTCACTTAGTTATGTATGTTGAGTAGGAAAGACTTCCAGTTCCTGGGCCTTTGGGATTTTTTTGGATGAATGCTGGCTTCAAATTCATTCTTCTGCTTGTGGATAAGTTTATTGAGAACTGTTTGCGAAACTGGCTATGTTCCTTCCAGGGTACTATAAACAAAAATTTATTTTTCAGAGATCAGGTGGCTGAATCAACTTTGTGGTTGATTATGAGTTTGAATTTTTTTCCATTCGTCCACCTTTCTGTATCGGTTCCAAGATCATTTGGTTTTGATCACGGTTGCTTGGTAATATCATTTGATGGATACAACTGTAATGCTCCCAGCTTTGAATCATTGCTTAGAACTCCTTTGGCTGTTCTTGGTCTCATTTGGTTTATGTAAGTTTTAGGATTGCAGCTTAGCATTCTTTGAAGAATTGCTTTTGCTCTTTTTATTGGAATTTTGTTGATTCTGTGTAGCAGTTTTGATAGTATCACCTTTCTGAAGATACTGGTTTGTCTATCTAAGCACATGGATTTTTCTCATTTCGTAAAGTTTTTTCATTCTGATTTCGAATACTGTAGTATTCAGTGTTAAGGACTTTTGTAAATAATGAAGATGAATAAGCAAGAAAAGGGAAATTGCAGGTAGATAAAGATTTGGATTTGGTGTCATGATATAATTCTAGACTTGTACAATGATCATGTTTACACACGCACTTACATTTACAGAAAAGCACCCATAGTGTTCCTGACCTGTATACTTGGAAAACGGTAAAATATTTAATTGTGTCCTGTGTATGTTATTACACATAATATAAAAGAGAAAATTCTGCCTTTTTTTGGTTTGAAATTATTGTCAATGTAAGAGACCACATGAACAAACACAACATGAATGATACTGTCACTAATAGTTCTCGGTTCTCTCAGTTTGAAAATTGTGTTTCACCTGAGATTTTAGAGCCCTTATATTGGAATGTTCTAAAACAACTCATCCTGACTGCATCAGAATTTGGTGCATAACCTTGACCAAGTCATTTGACATCATTGAGTTTCATTGTTTGTTATTTTTCCCAATTAATATGTGTGTGTGTGTGTGTGTGTGATATATAATGGATAAGCTTGAGAATTTTGTGCATGTACATACTGCATCCATCTCACATTCACTTCCCCTCTGCCCTGTAATTTCCCCACTTCCTTCCTCATTCCTCTTACTCCGCACATCTTGCCTATGGACTGTGTTATTTAGTTGTATTCTATATTTCTCCTATTAGAGATGTCATGTTATATTTAAATTTCTGAGTGTTCCTGAGTCTGACGTAATGATTTCTAGTTGTGTCCATTTACCTAGATTCTAGCTTCAGTTTGTCTACCTGCAGAATTGTAAGGAGAAAAATTCCACATGTTCATTTTAACAGCTTTCTGCAGAACATAGTCCATATTGAATGTTCTTTAAGAGGTAGCGATTGTGACCATTGGATACATGCTACATATTACTTTATTCTCATTCCGTTTATTTGGATTTTTTTTCAGCAAATAGGGCTCATAATGAGTGACTGAGTATCAGTGTTTGCATATGTATGAGCTGAAGATTGTCTCTGCATCCTAGTGTACACTCAGTGAGGACCACTAACTGGAGCTGGATGTTGTTTCTACTACACAGTCTCTGAGGACATTCCATGTTCTAATGTATGTATGTATGTATGTGTCCAAAATAAAACATTTTGCAGAATACCAATTTAAAAGAGCATGATTGTTTTCTTGTTATACAGGTTGTGCCATGGATAAGGAATTGACTATCAAATGGAAAAAATAGATACTTAAATTGGAATGAATTGTGGACAATATTCTCTGTTTCAATGTTGTATAAAATAGTAAAACGTGACAAATATACATACAATAACATGTAACATACTTACCAAGTTACGACTTGAAAATGATTATTCAAATGAATTTATATCACTTCTCACCATGTTTTAATATTGCTATTGTGCTATCAATTTCAAATGTGTACTCTTAAAAATTAAACCTTTAGTATTATTTACCAGAGAAATGGACTTATCTACTTAAAAATTTTTCCTTTTTCAATTAATCTGGTACCTAATATAATTTTGTCGACTATTTAAAAAAATTTTTAAAGCCTTCTCTTCTCAATTTTGACTAAACCTATGTATGAGCTTTTATTTTTTTTACAAAAGGCAAAGCTTTCTTCTTTACTTTCTCAAAGTGAAAGCAATTATGTTGTGTGAAACAGTAATATGTGAAAAATATATCAACGAAGATGCTCACCAAGTTACTACTGAAAAATGTAATTAGTCATCATATTATCTCTTACCATGTTTTGCATTACTATCAGATTTCAGGAAATACTCGGAGCAATATATATTTATGTTACTTATAATTTGTTACATTTTAGTGACTTGAGTGCTGCCCATCCACTGGATCTCAAATCAAATTGGTCTTTTTTTTCTTTTTCTTTTCTTTCTTTTTTTTTTTTTTGTAAAGGACAAGGAGGTTGAAGCTGTTCTAGGCATGCTGGTGGACACATCATCACTCTGGCGTCCTGTTCTGATGGAGGAGATGGGAAGTCGGTGTTGTGAGCTGCTCCGATATGGTGAGTTAAACCCCCAGGGGTAGAGTGAGTGTTAGGACTGGGGTTAGCATTAGTGTAAGGATTATGACAAGGGTTGTTGCAAGGGGTGGGAAGAGGGTTAGGGTTAATGTTGGGGCTAGGGCTAGGGTTAGCGTTGGGCATTGGTTTAGGGCTAAGTTTAGGGCAATGGCTAGGGTTAGCGTTATGGACAGTGATACGACTAGGGTCAGTTTTAGCATCTGGTTTATGCTTAGGGTGAAGTCTTGGGCTTGGGTTTGACCTAGGCCTTGTGTCAGAAAATGCCATGTGGCGAGAAGTAGTTGTTGGGATAGAGCTACATTTAGGTTAAGGACTAGGTTGAGGCCTGGTGTCAGCTTTCTGGTTATGTGGGGGTTTTGTCACCACACAAGGGCTGGAGGAGAGGAAAGGTGAGCGCGTGACTGGGCCCCTCGTCCCAAGAGTACCAGACCCAGCCGGGAGTCTTTCGAAGCAGGAACTCACTTTATTAAGGAAGTACAGAAGCTTATGTAGGGTAGAGGGAGAACGTGGCAAGGAATGGGGAACAGGCCATTTGACGTGGTGTCCATGTAAGTGGGCGTCAAGCCAGTCTGCGGATGTCCACGCAGATAGGTGCTGGGTGCTCGGAGCAATGCTATTGGGATCATGGGCTGTCCATGAGGGCGGAACCGGCGTGGCCCAATCATCCTCCTTGGTGAAACCCCGAGGTGGCCATCCCAGGGAACTCAGGCGGGTACTATCTTAGATATCACCCCACGGGGTCCCCCTCTTTTGTTTAGAAAAGCCTCTGTGATCTTTGGCCTCAGCCCTGTTTTTGATCCTATCATTAGGCCGGGAGCCACGGTGCATGCCATGACATTGTTGTCCCCAGGCCTGGGATATCCTCCCCGGGTATGCGCCTGTCTTAGGTTGTCCTCGATCCGAGGATCTTACACGTCATTGGCTGTCGTCCCTGCCACCAGATGAACGGACAGGTGGAGGAAGTACCCAGAATGATGGAGGGGCTCTAAGGGACTTGTGGGCATTTGTAGGTAGGGTCGTGGGAGCAAAGAGCAAAATAGGTGGACACCTGTTGTACCTGGATGGAGTCAAGGCGAACTCTGACAAAAGAGAGAAACTTGTTAATGAGGCATGGGCCCAATGTTAAAAAAATCAAAAGTAATATCAGCGGTCCAGCCAGAGCAGAAATAAGAGAGGTCAACCATGGAGACATCGAGAATAAGGATTGATGCAGACGTTCCTGGACAAAGGTAAAACTGGGTGTGAAGAAGTCGGGCTCACAGGCAGGGAACGTGACACCCATAACCCGCTGAATAATTATCAACAGCAGTTTGGCCAGAGCAATCCTTATCAAATGAGCCTCCCAATAAGTCACATAGGTCAAACGAAAAAGAAGGCAATGTAGGTGGTGTCTGGGGGCCCACGTTATAATTACCCACTATGGTATGGCCCATGGCCTTGTCAGAGAGGATCCATGTAAAGTTGTTGATCGTGTGAGAATAGGGAGCGGAAAAAATGGGAGGGAGGGCCATCAGTAGGATGAAGGTGATGTACTTACCCATTGGAAGGCACAGGTGGGTGTGGGTGTCTCGTGGAGTCCAACGAAGGGGTGGGGTGTTCGCCTTGAGGAGAAGAGAGAAACAGAATGGGCCATAACAGGTTAAGTTAAGGGTCATTTGTCAGGGTGATTTCTTTTTTGCTGTCTGGGACCCTGGTCTCTGGAACTGCGGCACCTTGTGGTTGTGTCCCTATTGAGGCGGCATCGCCCTCTCTGGGAGGGGCGTTTGGAGGGAGGTGCTTTAGGTTCCTGGTCGGTATTCAGAGGGGATTAGATTGGCCTATTGGGAAAATGCATTCAAATCCACGGCCCGTGGTTAGGAGAGGGTCGGGACTGCTCCATTGGCCCGTGAGGGGATCCTTCCGTTTGACCTTGAGAAGGGGTTGGGTCTTTATATTAGTCCAATGTTTTTGAAAGTGGGGGAGAGATTCTCCTTCGCAGGAGTCAAGGACATTAAGTGTGAATAAGGCCATGTGGAGCTGTTGATGGGGAGAGGCTATCTCCTGATGTCTTTGTAGCTGCCTCTTAAGATTTTGGTGATTCCTTTCAATAAGGGCTTGTCCCTGTGGATTGTAGGGGATCTCGGTCACATGTCGGATCTTCCAGCATTGGAAGAAGTACTAGAGCTAACAAAACTGGACCTCTTTCTTATCTGTCTTTACCAGGAGACGGAGCCCCAAGATGGGAAAACATTGTAAAAAATGGCCCTGGGCATGTTTGGATTTTCCCCCCAAGTGGATGGTGGCCCAGCACGCATGGGAATAGGTATCAATGGAGACAAACACGTATTTAAGTTTTCCAGAGGGGTAATGATGAGTGACATCTGTTTGCCATAGAGAGTTGGGCTTTAGTCCATGAAGATTTACCCCGGGTTCGTGAAGTGGGGGAGCCTAAAAAGAAAGGTTGGCACTCCTCGCAAGTCTGAATAATCTTTTTAAGTTCCCTGGTTGGGACGTGGGGGAACAGGAGGCAGAGTTCCCGCCAATTGATGTGGGTCAGATCCTGAAAGTCCTGAGCCTCCTGTAGGGGTCAAGATTGAACCACCAGGGGGCGCTGAAAAGCAAGGGTGTCCGCCAAGGCTTTGCCCTCTGTGAAATGAAGCCGGGAAGGCTTTGAGGACCCTGGAGGTGTTGTAAGTAAATGGGAGCCTCTCTGGCTCAGCAGAGTTCTGACTTGAATCATAGTAGGGGTGATAGGATGGGAATCTAACTTTATAAGAGAAGAGGGGAGTCTCGGGAGAAGGTTAACTACATAGAGGCTATCTACAAAAAGATTCACTGGGCCTGTTGCATGCATGAGGGCTAGAGCCACCGTTAGGAGTTCTTTATATTGTGCAGAGCCACCACAGAGTTTAGAGAAGGTTTTTGGGGACCCCCGGATCTGAGGCTGGGGCATAGGTTGATTGCTACAGCTGCACCCACGGAGCCCCCGTCCGTGAAGACATTATGTCCATGAAAAAGAGGTCGGGGCAGGAAGAGTTTCGGCACATCCCAGGAGAGTTGGGAAAAGGAGGTTTCCCATTTATGAGGTCCATGATGGCGATCCAGGGAGCCCAAAAACCCTTCGAGGGAAAGAGTAATGCGAGAATGGTTGTGACAGAGCCAAGAGAGGTCAGTTAAGCGGAAGGGTGTAACAGTCCAGGTGGGATCAATTCCAAAATGTTGATGGGCCTTTTCCCGACCAAGCTGAATGAGGTTGGCAAGTTGGTCTGTAATGTTATCAACCCGTGAGGCTCCAGCCAGAGAGGGATGAACCCACTGAAGCAGGGACCCCGATTGTACCAAAGCTCCAGTGAGCAGGGATTCCTGCTCAGGAGATAAGCTTATGAGGATCCAGAGCTCCAAGGGGGTCCCTGAAGGCGTATGGCCTGTAGAATGTTTTGAATAGCCTGGAGGGTATTTTTATGGGCAGCAGTCGGGGTGATCGTTACTGCAAGGAGCTCGATCCTTGAGAAGTAGGAAAAGTGACAAGAGCATAGAGGTAGTGATTGGTGCTCAACATCTCATCTGGTTTATCTCTCCCAGGAGTCTCTGTAGTTTAGTAACAGTGTAAGTAAGAATCTGGGATAGAAAGTTAAACCAGGGGCTGGAGGAATGGCTCAGCGGTTAAAGAGAGCAAGTGCTAAGTACCCTAGTTCAATTCCCCAGCACCACATAAGCTGGGCGTGGTGGCACACACCTGTAATCCTAGCACTCGGGAGGCTGAGACAGGAGGATTGCCCTGAGTCCAAGGCCAGCCGGGGCTCCAAAGTGAGTTCAGGACCAGCCTGGACCACAGAGTAAGACCCTGTTTCAAAAAAAAAAAAAAAAAGAAAAGAAAAAAAAGAAACAAAAGAAAGTTAAACCTGAGGGGAAACAGCATCCAGGGTCAGAGATGTGCCCAGGACTTGAAAGGGAGGGACCTACTATATTTTATCTGGGGCCGTGGAAAAACCTCCCGTCGGGAGGCATTGGCATAGCGCTCAATAGGCAGTTTGGAGCTGTCCGTGAGTGTGATCCCCCAGGATAATGTCATCCATGTAGATATATAATTGGGTCCTGGGAAACTGAGAGAGTGGAGACAGGACAGTCATGACATAGTTATGGCAAAAGGAGGGGCTGTTGGCCATTCCCTGGGGGAGCACAGTCCACTCATTGTCCAGTCCATGAAAATTAGTAGAGGGTATAGGAAAGGCAAATTTTTCTCGATCTTGGGGCTGTAGGAGTATGGAAAAGAAGCAATCTTTGATGTCCAGCAGCACCAGGTGGTAGTCGTTGGCGATAGCTGGTATCCACGGCATGCCCCTCAATGGGACCCCCTGGATAATCATCCTCTCCTGGACTTTTCTCAAATCCTGTATCAGTCTCCATTTTCCAGAGGCTTTTTTAACAACAGACACTGGAGTGTTCCAAGGGCTTATGGAGGGCTGGAGGTGTCCTTGCCTTAGTTGTTCCTCCACCACTTGTGTAACGGCCTGTAATTTGTCTGGAGGCAGTGGCCACTGCTCCACACAGATTGGAGGTTCCAGGGTCAACTGTATGGGTGGAAGCGTAGGAACCGGGGGTGAGGTCTAACCCGAGGCAAGGGTTTCCCCTTTTGGAGTTTGTCAAAGATGGGGTCCCCCCGGTAATTAGAAAAGCAAAGCGGTGGAGACTGTTAGGAATGTGGGATCCCTCGAATTGTTGACATTCTTCCTCATGTAAGGTTTCATAAAGAGTTCCCTTGCAGTCTGTAGTGATAAAGGCCTCGGCTGGGCCAAGAACGTCTTGTCCAAGGAGGTTGTCGGTGAGACCCGGAGCTACGAGGGGTTGAACTTCCCCTGAAGCGCCGTCTGCATCTCGCCAGGGGACCCATGTTTCCGTCTCCTCTGTGGAGGTGTATCCTCCCACTCCCAGAATAGTAGGGCCGGGCTTCAGTTTCCGACTGAAGGGGATCTCCTCTTTACGGAGGACTGTCCTATCTGCTCCAGTATCAATGAGGCAGTGGAAATTTTTACCATTAATGCAGATATCCATTTTAGGCCTAAGGCCTCTTACAGTGGGAGCCAGGCGTTTTGGGTGGTCGGGAGGCGGCCGCGGGTGAAGGACTTGGCGGGGCTGGGCGTGGGGGTGGGGCATAGGACATTCCCTCTTGAAATGGCCTGTTTGGCTGCAGTTGAAGCAGGCCTTTGAGTTTTGTTTTGCAGCAGGACCGAGAGAGCCTGTGAGCAAACCTGGGTTAAGGCCTGGGTTTGAGCTTGTAATGCCAGGGTGAGGGATTGGGCCTGGTGGGCCCGTGTTCCCACATCCTTAGCCCCAATGAACTACTTTTACATTGACTGATCTTTACGGCCGTCACACGCCATCTTGTGGTCTACATTCTTGCTGCCCCAGACCAGAAGTGTAGTAAATTGGTCTTGGAGCGGGTCAGCAAGGAATTTCCTTTGGAGGTTCTTTCCAGCTCGGTCTATGAAGAAGGCCAGATCTTCCCCGGGCTTCTGAGTTATTCCAGCCACGGGGGCCTCCAGGGGCCCTTCCTTCAGTTTTTTCCCAGCAGCCAAGCCTAGGGCCCTTACTTGACCTGTGTAAGTTGCTGGAATGGTGGCCTGCTGAGGGCCGGTGGCAAATTGGCCATTTGTACCTGATAACATGCCAAAGGTAATTGGAATGGCCAGGTTGGCGTTTTGGTTCCTCTCTGCTTGGGCATGGCATTCCTCCTTAAAGAAGGCACAGCACTTGATGAAGAGAGGACCAGGCAGGACAGCCCTGCACAGGGAGCGCCAATCGTGGGTGGTGCACTGTTGGTGAGTAAGGCCCTGGAGGATGGTTTCAGCCCAAGGGGAGTTAGGCCCATCATCCGTGACTGCGTTTTTAGTTCCTTGAGGTCGGAGGGTTCCCAAGGGTACCAGTTGGCGGGTCGGTTGCCTCTGGGGGCAACATTTACCGGAAAGGCGTGAGCAGGCCGGGGAACATAAGAAGGCAGAGTAACAGAGGAAAGGAAGGGATTGGTTGGTGCGGGGGGTAAAAAGCCCCGTGGAAGCTGAGACGTCGTCCATCAGGCTTGGGGAGGGTTTTGAATCCCCAGTCAAGGCAGAAGAAAGGGCAGCGTACAGTGAGGGGTGAGAGGGGTCAGAGGACTCATCGGTGGGAGGAGGGGCGGCAGTGCCAAGAGAGGTGCCAAGCAGCTTTGAAGGGCAGATAAGAAAGGACAGAAAGTAAGTGGGAGGATGAGGTCTCCTGAGTCTCTCCCCTCCGTGCCAGCTCATGCTTGCGGCGCCAGGTGTCCCAGTCGAAGAGGTCAGTGGAGGCGACCCAGGGGACCACACCCAGAACGACCTCCCAGACTGCAGCCGCCTGTTCATATGTAATTTCTGGGCTTTGGCTCTGAAGGAGGCACTTCAGCACTGTAAGCGCAGGCTCATTTTGGTTAGAAGTTGCACTTCCCACCACAACAGGGCCGGGGGAGAGGAAAGGTGAGCGCGGCAGGGCCCCCTCATCCCAAGAGTATCAGACCCAGGCGGGAGTCTGTCGAAGCAGGAACTCACTTTATTCCGGAAGTACAGAAGCTTATATAGGGTAGAGGGAGAACGTGGCAAGGAGGGGAGAGCTGGCGATTTGACGTGGTGTCCACGTAAGCAGGCATAAAGCCATCAGCAAGATGTCCATGCAGGCAGGCGCTGGGTGCTCACAGCAATAGTATTGGGATCATGCACAGTCCACGGTGGTGAAAACGGCTAGGCAATCATCTTCCTTGGTAAATACCCGAGGTGGCCGCCCCTGGGACTTCTGGCAGGCGCCAGCTCTAGATATCATTCCACAGGGGGAGTGATAGGGGACAATAGTGTCCACAGAGGACAGGACAGAGAAGCAACAGGAGAGTAGGGAGCAGTAGGTTCCTCCAGGGACAGGACAGAGGAGCAACGGGACAGTAGGGGGGCTA
The DNA here is from genome assembly GCA_004027205.1 of Ctenodactylus gundi. Taxonomy (NCBI): domain Eukaryota; kingdom Metazoa; phylum Chordata; class Mammalia; order Rodentia; family Ctenodactylidae; genus Ctenodactylus; species Ctenodactylus gundi. The sequence continues at coordinate 4,851 of PVKB01008529.1, read as the reverse complement.
CAGGGACCTCTGGGGACAGGACAGAGGAGCAGCGGAACAGGAGGTGAACAGTAGAGACCCTGGGGACAGGGGAGATAAGCAGAGGGACAGTAGGAGAGCTGAGGGGACCTCAGGTGAAAGGACAGAGAAGCAATAGGATGGTATGGAGCAGTAGGGACCTCCGGGGACAGGACAGGAGCAACGTGACAATAGGGAAGCAGTAAGGTCCTTCTGGGACAGGACAGAGAAGCAACAGGATAGTAGGGAGCAGTAGAGACTCCCGAGGATGGGAGAGGAGCAGCGGGACAGTAGAAGCCAGTAGGGACCCCCAGGGACAGGACAGAGGAGCAAAGGGACAGTACGGGAGCAGTAGGGAGCACCGCGGATAGAGCAGAGAAGCAATGGGACAGTAGGGTGCAGTAGGGACCTCCGGGTATAAGACAGAGAAGCAAAAGGTCAGGAGGGACCTCCGGCGACCGGGTAGAAGAGGGGACCTCCAGAGACAGGCCAGAGAAGCTACGTGACAGTAGGGGGGCAGTACCCACCCCCCCCAGGAACAGGGCAGAGGAGCAATGGGTCAGGCAGGTAGCAGTAGGGACCTCTGGGGACAGGGCAGAGAAGCAAAGGGACAGACAGTATGTGAGCAGTTGAGACCTAAGGCAACAAGGCAGAGAAGGAACGGGACAGTAATGGGCAGTAGGTCATTGAAACCTTAAGACAGTAGGACAGGGAGCAGTAGGGACCCCCAAGGACAGGGCAGAGGAGCAATGGGACAGTGGAGGAGCATTAGAGACCCACGGGGACAGGGCAGAAAAGCAACAGGACATTAGGGGGCAGTAGGGACCTCCGGGCACAGAAGCAACGGGCTATTAGGGGAGAAGAGGGGACCTTTGGGGACAGGGCAGAGCAGTTACGGGGCAGTAGGGACCCCAGGGGACTTGGTAAGAGGAGCAACAAGACAGGAGGGAGCAGTATGGACCCTCGGGGACAAGGCAGAGAAGCAATGGGACAGTAGGGGAGCGGTAGGGAACTCTGTGGAGAAGGCAGAAAAGCAAGGGGACAGTATGGGACACCACAGACCTCCGGAGACAGGGCAGAGAAGCAAAAGGACTGTAGGGGCTGGTAGGGGTCCCCGGGGACAGGGCAAAGGAGTAACATGACAGTAGGACAGCAGTAGTAACCCCCAGGGACAGGGCAGAGGAGCAATGAGACAGTAGGGGGGCTTTAGTGACCTCCAGAGACAGGTCCAAGGAGCAGCTGGACAGGAGGCCAGCAGTAGAGACTACCAGGGACATGGCAGTGAAGCAGTGGGACAGTAAGAAAGAGGGGAGAGGGGCAACGGGACAGTGCAGGATCAGTAAGGACCCCCGGGGAAAGGGCAGAGAAGCAACCGGACAGTAGGGCACAGTCGAACCTTCGGGGCCAGGGCAGACAAGCAATGGGAGAGTATGGAGAAGTAGGGATCTCTGGGGACCGGCCAGAGGAGCGGAGGGACAGTAGGGAGTCAGTAGGAACCCAGGGGGACAAGGCAAATGAGTAACGGGATGGTAGAGGAGCAGTAGTGACATCTAGGGAGAAGGTAGAGAAGAAACGGGACAGTACTTGGCAGTAGGGACCCCGGGGGTCAGGGCAGAGGAGCAACAGGAAGGTAGGGGAGCAGTATGGAGCCCCGGGGCCAGGCCAGAGGAGCAGCGGGTCAGGAGGGCATCAGTAGGGTCCTTCTGGGACAGGGCAGAGAGGCAACAGGACAGTATATGAGAAGTTGGGACCTCCAGGGACAGGGCAGAGGAGCAACAGGACACTAGGGGCCATTAGTGACCTCCAGGGGATGGCAGAGAAGCAACGATACAGTAGGGGAACAGTGGAGTCCTCCAGGGACAGGGCAGAGAAGCAGAGGGACAGTAAGAGAGCAGTAGTGACATTGGGGGACGGGGCAAAGGAGCAACAGGACAGTAGGGGAGGAGTAGGGACCTGCGGGACAGGGCAGAGGAGCAACCGGACAGTACGGAACAGTAGGGACCTCAGGGGATTGGACAGAGGAGCAATGGGACAGCAGGGGGCAGTAGCGGCCCCTGGGGACAGAGCAGAGAAACAGTGGGACAGTAGGGGGCCATAGGGACCTTTGGAGACAGGGCAGAAGAGAATTGGGACAGTAGGGAAGCAGTAGTGACCACCGGGGACAGTGCAGAGAACAAACCGGACATGACGGAGCAGCAGGGACCTCTGGGGGCAGAGCCGAGCAGACCAGCAGTGGGACATTAGGGGAGCAGTAGGGACCCCCAGAAACAGAGCATAGGAGTGGGACAGTAGGGGAGCAGTAAGGCCCTCCTAGGACAGGGGACAATCCCTACTTGGCCAGCAGGGGGCACTGCATGCCTTCACAGTCTTCCTGCCCCATCCCCATTGGTAGTTCTTCAGGGCCAGGGCTCCCCTGCTCTCAGAAATTTCTATCTTTCTTCTTGGAAATCTATACTTCTGGCTTTAAAGAGTCATCTGTGAGGAGGTTGAGGCAGGAGGATTGCCCTGAGTCCAAGGCCAGCCTGGGCTGCAGAGCGAGACCCTGTCTCAAAAATAAATTTCCAGAAAGAAAGGAAATCTGGGCCTGGTGCCACAGGCCTGTCAGCCTGGCACTTTTAAGAGGCCGAGGCAGGAGAATCACAAGTTCAAGCCCAACGGGGACAATTCAGAAACTTCGTGAGACTCTATTAGTGAGACTCTGTCCCAAATAAACAATAAAGACAGGGCCGGGATGTAGCTCAGACTGAAGGCCTGGGGGTTCCATCCCCAGTACTGCAAAAAAAAAAAAGGGGAGGAGGGGGACACGTGTGCAAGTTTGATGTACAGAGGTTAAACTGAGATCTGAGAGACACGTAGGTTCCCACGGGCATGATAGACCATCCACGTTGGGGACGCGTCTGCTCAGAGACCCGGGGCTCAGGGCCTAGGGCCTCACCCGTAGAAGGCCGTCCAGGGGAAACCCACCTGGGTCTCACCTCGGCCCTCTGTAGAATGATCAGGCCAGCAGCAGCTCTCCGGTGAATCGTGACAACTTGCTAGGGACATTATGGACAGACTCTCCTCGGCTAGCAGGGGACGCTGCGTGCCTTCCACGGCCTTCCTGTCTCATCCCCCGATGTTGGAGATTCTCCAATGCCAGGGCTTTAAGAGTCATCTGTGGAGAGGCTGAGGCAGGAGGACTGCCATGAGTCCAAAGCCAGCCTGGGTTACAGAGCGAAACCCTGTCTCAAACAAAAGCAGGACCACATACAGCCTATCCAGTGACACACAGCAGTGACCAAAAAGTACCCTGGCAGTTCAAACTCGAAACTTTCATTCGAGGACAGACATGTGGCCCTTATCCCCCTCCAGACACGCCCTCGTGGTCTGGACTCGCCTGTCCACACCCCTCTCAGGCACTGTGGCAGAAGTCTTCTTTCCTGAGTGTCTTCATGAGAGGTCTTCAAATTCAGGGACTGTGGCCACCAACAGAAAAGCTGGCTGGCACAAGCATGGTGGTGTGTCCTTGACCACTGCTGTGGCCAGATCTGTTCCGTGGGACGCTGGCTCCTCTCTCAGGTCAACATGAACTTTAAAGGTAAGCATTTCAAATCAATTGTGACAGCACAGCTCCAGACACTCAAAGAAGGACTTCCGACGCAGCTCCAGTTGGTGGCCAGAGGGAGGGTGCACATGGCTGGAGATGGGACCGTGCCCGGTGGTGGTTTCTCTTTCACTACTTCTTTATTTGGGAGGGGGTCACACAGTCCTTCTTGGTATTCTTATTTAAAGTAACTACGCACATCTCCTTGTTGGACATGAGAAAGCACCAGCACACTCAGCGGAACGAAGGGGCAGAACATGGGACCCCCTTCCTATCACCCATCCTTTCCGCCTTCTGGTCGCCCTAGCTGTCCCCTCTCCTCTCCCCTTCATGTGCCACTTTTGTTCCCCCCCTCCGTCCCCCCTCCCAGTCCCCTCTATCTCCCTCCTGTCCCCATTTGGTCCCTGTCACCCTCTCTCATCCCCCTTCCCATCTCCCCTCATGTACCAGCCTTGTCTTCCTTCCTATTCCCCTCCTCTCCACCTTCCTGTCCCCCTTCTGTCCCCCCACATTAGGGTGGGGCACTCTGCTTTCCTCCTGTTGACTGCACATGAGCGGGGACGAGGGACTGCTGCCCACAAGGAGAAGTAGGCAGGGAAAATGCTGTTTGTGGTTTTTCTTAATACAATAATTCAGGGGAAACGAGCCAGGTTGAAACATTAATCCTGCACTACTCCTGAAACTTGAACTCGACCAGGGGGTGAGATTTCCCATACTTGCGGTGAGAGTCCCCTCGGCCTGTGCCAACACCACGTGCCCCTGGGACTGCTCCTGTCCCAACTGTCAGCTCAGTCTGCAGTGGTGCCTTTTGGTTGCCAAGTGAAGGGTCCAATTCTAGACCACACAACAGACTGGTCAAGACCTTTAGCCCATGTAGCCTTGTGCCATGGACAAGTCTAGGGCCAGTCCTCAGCTCTGCTTGGGGCCGTTCCTAGAAGGACCACCCAGGTCTTGTGGTGTTACCACCAGAAAGGAACAGACCCGGCCTTGATGGTCTCCAGATCTATGCAGGTGTGCTGGGCTTCTGGCTGTGCTTAGTCACCTTTGGTAGCACCCACTCTATCAGAAGCCGCCACCATGTGAGATGAGAGACGAGGCTGGCACTTCAGCTTTCTACCGTGTTGCAGAAAAACAGCAACTGCTAGAAATAATTCCTTTGGTTCCAAAAGCACAGGAGGCCTGGATTCAGCTTGAAAACATGCCTGCTCCAAGGAGCAAGCAAAGCCTCATGGATTCGGGACACCCACAGAAGGATGTGGCAGGACACACTG
>PVKB01008528.1:0-15609 GCA_004027205.1 Ctenodactylus gundi | reverse complement strand
GGGGGGGGGGGGGAGGCCAAAGTTGGGAGAGTGACAAAGTCTATTCCAGATCCCCAGCAGGCAGGGAGGCGATGGCCCTGTACAGACCACAGAGCTTGGGCCTTCCCTGTCCTGGGAAGGAGAGCCACCCTACCCAGCTGTCAGCAAGAGAGGCGCCTCTGTAAGAGCCTCAGCCCAGCCTGGGTGCCCAGGGGCTGGTGTGCTTGCCTAGCATGTGCGAGGCCATGGGTTTGATTCCCCAGCACCACATAAGAATTAGCCAGGTATGGTGGGGCATGTCTGTAATCCCAGCACTCTGGAGGCTGAGCCAGAAGGACTTCTGTGAGTTTGAGACTAGCCCGGTCTCCACAGTAAATTCAGGACCAAGACTCTGTCTCAAGACAAAACAAAACAAAACAAAAATGCAACAACTAAATAATTTCAGCCCACCTCCTCTACGCCTTACAAATACCATGAAGACCCACCTTTTTCACAAGAAATTCATACAGAGTCACGACCTGAGCCAGCTGAGGCAGTACCAGCTCCACCAGCTCCTCCCGGCCACACTGCTGGAGACACTAGAGGGAAAGCATTTGCCATCTTCACCACCACGGAACTCTCCAACAGCCCACACTGGTGCAACGCAGACCAAAGAGACAGAGCCCCCAACCAGCAACCGGGCAACTCTTCGCAGACCACTTACGAGGAGCCTCCTCTGCCCATCCACTAATACAACAGCACGGTCAGTTCTGGGTTCATGAAGAGCAATGAGAACTGGTACTAGGCCCTGGCAGGAGGGCACATTCCCAGGGGAACGTGCATGCTGTCCTCAGGGCTCACGACCAGGACTGGACACAGACAGGCAATGAGCTACATCGGAAGTGTGGGCCAGGCCAGACCCAGGGGAGGAGGTACGTAATCCCAGAACCCTGGAGACTAAGGCAGGAAGACTAAATCCAAGCTTGTTGGGGGAACTCAGCAACTTGGTGAGACTCTGTATCAACATTTTGTTTTGTTTTTTTTGAGACAGGGCCTCTCTCTGTAGCCCAGACAGGTCCTAAACTCACTATGGAGCCCAGGCTGTCTTGGACTCATGGCAACCCTCTGGTCTCAGCCTGCTGAGCGCTGGGATTATGGGCATGAACCACCACACCTGGCTTATTTGGTGCTGGGAAATCAAACGCAGGTACTTACTTAGTGTTTGACTTAACACTTGCTAGGCAAGCACTTTAACTGCTGAGCCATTCCTCCAGCCCCTCAACTTTTAAAATATTAAAAAAGGGGGCTGGAGATACAGCCCTGCATTCAATCCCCAGTACTGCTGGGCCCAGTGGCACAGGTCTATAGTCCCAGCACTCTGGGAGGCCGAAGCAGGAGGATCCCAGGTTCTAGCCCAGCTTGGGCAACTGAGCAACTTAGTGAAACTCTGTCTCAAAATTAACATTAAAATAACACGCTAGGGAAATAACTCAGTATGAATGCTCTGGTCTCAAGCCCCAGTACCAAAATAAATAAATAAACAAAAATAAAATAGAAAAAAATTCCCAGTACCACAAAAAATAAAACGACACCCCCCCCCCACGCCCCGCCACCCCAGGAGTAGACTATCTTGCAGGAGTACCCAGAGAAAAGGAGCAACTACCGTGTCCGCCAGGGGCTGAGATGCAGGAGCCGGCAGCCTCCAGGGACTGGTGGCAAGAGGTCTCCAAGGCAGCCTACCAGGCCCATAGGCAGCATATGGACAAAGATCTCAGGTGGGGCCACAGGTGGCAGTGTAGGAACCGAGGGGAGGACAGACCCTGCAGGGGCACAGGGGGCGGTGCCAAGGCACAGGCGGAGAGGGTGAAGGCCCAGCTGACAAGAGAGGTGGGGAGGGGCAGAGAGCCGCTGGGGCTCAGTGGCCACAGGACACAAAGAAGGATGAAGAAGGAGGCACCAGGAAAGGCTGAGGGCAGGGAGGCACCTGTGCATCGTGCCCAAGATTCTAAGTTAGAACCCAATCGGGGGCTGGAGGAAGGGCTCACCAGTTAAAGCACTTGAAGTCAAACACTAAAGTAGTGAAGTTGATTCTCCAGCACCACATCAGGTGGGCATGGTGGTGCATGCCTGCAATCCCAGCACTTGGGAGGATTGCCCTGAGTCCAAGGCCAGCCTGGGCTCCCTAGTGACCAGCCTGGGCGACAGAGTTAAGACAGTGTCTCAAAAAAAAAAAAAAAAAAGGGGCAACTTAGCTGGATCCTGTCTCTTATTTTTTGAGACAAGGTCTTGCTCTGTAGCCCAAGCTCATCCTGAACTCACTATGGAGCCCAGGCTGGCCTCAATTTCACAGCAATCATTCTGCCTCAGCCTACCAAGTGCTGGGACTGCAGGCATGTGCTACCACACCCAGCTTAGGTGGTGCTGGGGAATCAAACTCAGGGACTTGAGCTTGTTAGGCAAACACTGTAACCCCTGAGCTATTCCTCCAGCCCTCAAAATTTAAAAAATTAGAGAGGGCTGGGGATGTCATTCAGTGTGAAGGCTTGGGTTCCGTCCCCAGGACTACACTCCCACACCTGCACACACACCTACACGGGAAAGAAAGAGAAGGAGAGGGACCGGGGTTCCAGGTTTGAGCACCAAGTAGACAGAGCAGCCCTCCACAGGTGACCAGAAAGTCAGGCTGTCACCAGGTCTGATGGCGAACACATGTTATCTCAGTAGTCTGGGAAACTGAGGCAGGAGGATTCCAAATTTGAGCACAGCCTGAGCAATTTAATGGCTAGGTGAGACCCTCTTTCAAAATTAAAAACAGAGCTACAGAAATGGCACTGCAGTTAAAGCACTTGCCTTGCAAGCCCAAGGTGCTGAGTTTGATTCCTCAGCACCACACAGAGCTGGGCATGATGGCACATGCCTATAATCCCAGCGCTTGAGAGGCTGAGGCAGGAGAACTGCCGTGAGTCCAAGGCCAGCCTGGGCTCCACAGTGAGTTCAGGACCAGCCTAGACGAACAGAACGAGACCCTGTCTCAAAAAAAAAAATCAAAAATAAAAGTAGACTGCAGATGTAGCTCAGTGTGAAGGTCAATCCCCCCCTCAAAATAAATAAATACATAAAAAGCAAAAGAAAAAAGGAAGTTGGCCTGTAGGTGCCACTCAAGACATAGGAGACATGGAAAATTCTAGAGTTTTCAAATAAGCTAGCAAAGCCCCAGGAGCGATCTGAAGGGAAGCACAGGCGTGGGGGTCTGCAGAGGGAGGGACATAAGGTATCACCCTGGGAAGACAGACAAGGGAGAAACTGAGGGGCCTCAGAACAGAGAGTGAGTTCACAGGGGTCACAAGAACTGGGCATAGTGTGCTGGGGCCCAGCTCAGCAGTTAGGAGGGCCTGCCCAGCAAGCACAAGGTCCCGAGTTTGATTTCCCAGCACCACATAAACCAGGTATGATGGAGCATGCCTGTGATCCTGGCACTCAGAAAGCTGAGGCAGGAGGACTGCTGTGAGCTCAAGGCCAGCCTGGGTTATTTGGTATAGGAAGAACAGAGAAGATGTCATCCTGTATACACGGTCGGTCCCTCCATCTTCAGAAGTGGGCCAGATATTTGATGGGCATCGAAGAAATACCCCAACAGATATCCACTTCTGGGGAAATTCTCATCTAAGACTGGCTAGTGGCCCTGTCCAAAGCAATCGTCCTCTTCCTGGTAGGTCACAGAGACAGGCGATCAAGCTGAGATGTCCCCACACTAGTCACCCCTGGACAAGAGGCCCGTCTTCACTGTCTCAGACACTGTGTTACCCACTCTCATTTCACAGACACCAAATAACCTGGATTTGAATTCAGGACCTGCTTCAGCCAATGGGGTGGCCTGTGCAAGCTGAAACCCTCTCGCAGTTTCGGGTTCCTTTCTGTTATGATGAGCTAAAGCTCTGGGGGGTGGTGCTCAGTGGTGCAGGCCAGTAATCCCGGCACACTGGGAGGCTGAGGCAGGAGGATTGAAAGTTCGAACCCAGTCAGGGCAATCTAGCAACTTAGAAAGATTCTGTCTCAAAGTAAAAAAAAAAACTGCACTGGAGGAATGGCTCAGCCGTTAAAAGCGCTTGTCTAGCAAGTGATAAGTCAAGCGCTAAGTACCAGAGTTCGATTCCCCAGAACCACATAAAAGCCGGGCATAGTGGCGCACACCTGTAAATCCCAGCACTCAGGAGGCTGAGACAGGAGGATTGCTGTGAGTCCAAGGCCAGCCTGGGCTCCACAGTGACTTCAGGACCAGCCTGGGCTATAGAGTGAGACCCAGTCTCAAAAACAAAATCAAATCAAAACAAAACAAAAAAATCAAAGTAAAAACCTGAAACAAGGGCAGGAATGTAGCTCACTACAAAGGTGAAGGAAGGAGAGGGAGAGAGAGAATACGGGATATAAGAACGACTTACCTCCTCGAGGCTGGCTCGCCTCCTTGCAGCACCTGGTCGGGCCTGGCTCTGAGGAAGAACAGCCATGCTGAACTCTGCCGAGGCCTCTGAGTCTCCACTTCTGGGACTCAGACGTCCCTCTGATCCCAAAAGAGCAGAGTAGCTTCCACTGTCGGGCTCAGGCACCCTCGCCTCTTCAACTACTACAGCCTGACCACTCTGGAGAGTGGACACCCAGAAACAAAGCAAAATAAATAACCACACTTTATATACTACCATGTATCATTGCAGGAAAATGTCAAGTCAAAAGAAAGAACCTGCTATTCCTGGGGTGGGAGGGTGTGCTAAAGACCGAACCAAGCCCTCTATCACGAGGCTATGCCTGGGACTTTCATTCATGAGACAGGGTCTCCAGGTTGGTTCTGAACTCACTATGCAGCCCAGGCTGGGCTTGAACTCACAGCAGTCCTCCTGCCTCAGCCTTTCAAGTGTGTGCCACCATGCCCAGTTAATTCCCAAACCGTTTTTGTTTTCCCTTTTTTTTGAGAGAGAGAGAGGGTCTCACTAAGTCACTAAATTTCCCAGGCTGGGCTTAAACTTGTGATCCTCCTGCCTCAGCCTCCCAAAGTACTGGATTATGGGCATGTACCACACTGGGCAGCTGTTTTGTTTTCTTTGGGGCTACAAGAGGCCATGCTAAGCAGTCTGTTACTGTTGATGCTCTGGGACCCCTCCCCCAACCATGGGCTGCCACCCCCAAATTTGACCACTCCCAATACCCTCAGCCAGGAAAGGCCCGTGAAGGCCACATAGACCAGACCTAAAGAAATGAAAGCCACACCCCCCTCATCTCTGCTCTCCACGGGAGGCTGACTGGTAGATGACACACGTCCTCCTGTCTGGCAGACATGCAACGTGACAGAATTCTGAACCCTTGTTATGACGGCCTGGGTCCTGAAGCCCCACCAGATTCCAGACAGGTGAATTCAACGACAGGCAGGAAGGAGCAGGGACAAGGACACTGTCACCAGACAGAAATGTTACCTGCAGGCCGGCACGGGCCGACTCTGCTGCGTCCTCAAGAGAGGCAGCGGGCATGGATGGGTCCGGTGTGGTCAGGCCTCTAGTCCTGGCCTCCACACAGTCCGGCCTCAGGCTCCCGTTAACTTCCTTGGGTGTCGGCAACATCTCCGGCTCCAGCTGGCCGTGATCTGGATTCAGTTTAAAATGCCGGGCAAGACCCCCCTTCCCTATGTATGACTTCTCGCAGGCCTGGCACCGGAAGGTCTTGGGCCTCAGGGCCCAGCTGGCAGAGTCAGAGTCAAAGAGTGCCCGGGCCTCCCGCTTCTCCTCCTCCTCCTCCATGCTCAGATCTGAGTAGTCATCCGAGTCCGACGGGTGCCCATCTGCCAAGTCCTCCCTCTTGATGAACTTGTAGTCCTTCACTTTGTACCTGGGAGGCCGCGAGATCCGCCCAGACCGAGTTTTCACCTTGGTAAGCTTTTTTGGTTTCTCAGCGTGTGTTGAGTGAAAAGGGGAAGCAAACAGATGTACCGAGCCCGCTGTCGGGGCCGTTATGGCAGGGGGGCCAGTGACCGCCAGAGGGGTCAGGGTAGCCACCTGTCCATTTGGGGCACAGGCAGCCTGTAGTCTCTTGGCAGGGACAGGCTGGAGGGCAGGCAGGGGTCTCTGTGCAGAAACCTGAGGAGCAGGAGGCTGAGGCAGCCCAGCCTTCCTGAGGGTCTGCACCCTGAACAGCTGGGGGCTGGCCACAGGGAAACCCGCCAGGCTGCAGGTCCTCCCGGGCGGCTGGCCACGTTGCCCCATCTTGGGCTGGATGGTGGCCAATGGGGGCATTGGCCTTTCCAGACCTTTCGTGTCTCCAGCGGTCACCTTGACACAGATGGTTTCTAGTTGCTTATAGAAAAGAGGGAACCAGGAGAAAGTGTTAATTCCTGTGCATATTTGGCACTTTTGTCTGCACTGCAAACCTACTGCAGCCATTTTCCTGTTCTACGTTATGTCTCTATGATTACCTGTGCTGTCCATACCGACCATCAGGGATACACAGTACATCATAATTAAGTATATATGAGCTCAAAAACTTGTAGACACAAATGAAATAAAAAGGTGGTGATTACTAGGTACAGTGGTACATCCCTATAACAGCGGTAGTGGGGAGGCTGAGGCAGGAGGATCCCAAGTTTAATACCTGCCCAGGCAACTGAATAATTCAGCAGGACCCTGTCCAAAGAAGAAGGGTGAGGGATACTGGGAGTGTGGGTCAATGTGAAGACCCTGCACTGGAAAAAAAAATAGCATACTAAATTAACAGGTTGACTTACCACTCATTAACAGCCTGCTTTAGTTTTACCCAGGTGTTTGCTTAATAAGGTTTTGTTGAGACAGGGTCTTGCTCTGTAGTCTAGGTCAGCCCTGAACTATGTAGCAAAGGCTGACCTCCTACTCACCGCAAACCTCCTGCTTTCCCTCCCAAGTGCTGGGATTACAGGTGTGTAGCACTTCTCCCAGCTAATCTTTACGTGGTGCTGGGGACTGAAATCAGAACCCAGCGCTTGGCTTGTGTTTGCTAGGCAAGTGCTCTAACCACTGGGCTATAGCCCCCGAGCCCTACCCATGTGTTTTTACTTGGAGTTCGTAGCACTATACCCTAAATTGGACTCAATTCAATATGCAAGGTCTTTTTTTTTTTTTTTGGATTGAACCCAGGCCTTCATAATGAGCTATATCCCCAGCTCTTTTTATTTTTGAGTGAGGGTCTTGCTAAACTGCCCAGGTTGGGCTCAAATTGTTCTCAGTCTCCCAGACTGCTGAGTTCATGGGTATCTGCCACAACACATGGATGAAAACAAGTTTTTAATAAAAGTAGGCCCCTACCACCCACCTCCAGCAGGCAACCTTGGGAGCTAGTGAGACACTCTGGCAGCCTCCCAACCGGCACACCTTTTTCTCTGCTTCTCTGCATTTAAAAATATTTACACTGTGCATATAGACACCCCTAAAGATATGATCCAGTTTTGACATTTTTCTATTCCTTTTTTCTCTCTGTGTTTTTGAGACACAGTCTTAATCTGTAGCCCGGGCTGGTCCTGAACTCACTATTTAGCCCAGGCTGGCCTGGGACTCATGGCAATCCTCCTGCCTCAGCCTTCCAAGTGCCAGGATTGCAGGCGTGCACCACCATGCCCAGCTTTATGTGGTGCTGGGGAACCGAACCCTGGGCCTTGCACTTGAGCATTTTAACAAATATGCCATTCCTCCAGCTTTTTTTTTTTTTTTTTTTTTGATCCTGACTTAGGCTTATTTGTACAAAGAGCACAGGAGGACACCTGCAGATGACATCCCATGGGACATACCAATCCTCTGTTCATCTTCACATTGGCAGAGACTTTAACTATGGAGACTTCACAGGAGCCTTTCTTTCTTTTTGAGACAGGGTCTCGCTCTGTAGTCCAGCCTAGTTCTGAGCTCAGTATGTAGCAATCCTCTTGCCTGTCTCCTGAGTACTAGGATTACAGGCAAGTGCCTCCACACCCATCTTACATGGTGTTGGGGGTTTGAACTTGGGTACAATGGTACTACTGAGCTATTCCTTCAGCCCCCTTTCTTTCTTCTTTTTTTTTTTTTTAAGACAGGGTCTCACTCTTTAGTCTAGGCTGGTCCTGAACTCACTATGAAGCCCAGGCTGACCTTGGACTCACAGCAATCCTCCTGCCTCAGTCTCCCAAGTGCTAGGACTATAGAAGTGTGCCATCAGGCCCGGCTTATGCTGTGCTAGGTAACTGAACTCAGCTACTTAGTGCTTGCTAGACAAGTGCTTTAACCACTGAGCTATAGCTCCAGCCCCATGTTCGCTTTCTTTATAAGACAGGGTCTTGCTCAGTAGTCCAGGCTGGCCTCAAACTCATGGCAATCCTCACACCTCAGCCTCCTGAGTGCAGGGATGACAAGTATGGACTACCATACCAGCTATTATGTGATACTGGGGGGCACCAACCTGGGGCCTCAAGCTTACTAGACAAGCACTCTAATGACTAAGCTATGATCTTAGCCCAGTTTTGGCTTTTTCAGTTTTGACATTTTTAAACTTCTTACAAATGATACCATCTGAAATTTGATGGACTCTATGTCCCTAAACTCCCTGGACTGGGTTCAAACTTGAGATCCCCCTCACCCAGCTCCCAGAGTGCTGGGATCACAGACGTGTATCGTCACCCCTGGCATATTTTCAAGCTTTTATTTGCTTTGGGAAATGCATCCATGTTGACATGTGCAGTCCCTGATGGCTTATTTTCCCTACAGCATGATCACCCTATGCTCCTCTGGAGGGACAACTGGCCGCCAGCTCCCAGCTCTGTCGGTGCACAGAGCCTTTGCCATGTGTACATGTGTGTTACTCCATGGACACACATTTAGGTCTGGAACTGCACATCCTCAATAAGTTTTTGTTTGAAATATCCAACGAAATCTTAAGCGCATATGCATTTGGAAATTCCACTAAAAAAAATACATGGACGCAAAGATGCACCTTCTAGGAGGTTTGAGCCAGTGCCGTCTGTACCGGCAACATGCCCACTGAAGGGCAGGGCTGCCTGCAGTGACCCTCCCAATAGTTCTGGAGCACTAGTCCTATGCTGGTCACAGCCGTTAGGGGTAAAGCCGTGAGGAGACCGTGAGGGCAGCAGAGGAGACAAGATTCCTGCCCTCAGTTCCTGCAGGGAGAACAGAGACAAGCACTGGCCTCTGCAGTGTCTCAACCTCGGCACTGGCGGCAACAGAGACCTCCCGTTCTCTGTGGGGGCTGTGCCGTGTACGGTGCCATGTTATGCCGCATTCGTGTCCCTAGCGACCAGATGCCAGGAGCACCCTCAAACTGTAATAAACAAAAGTCCCTCCAGACACCCAGGTCTAAATGCTGTAATTCCAGCATTTGTTTTTTGAGACATGGCCTCGCTCTGTAGCCTAAGCTGGTCCTGAACTATGTAGCCCAGGCTGGCCCCAAACTCATGGCAAACCTCCTGCCTCAGCCTCCTGAGTGCTGGGGTTACAGACAGGTTAGCTAATTTTTATATGAAACTAGGGAATCCGCAGTGCCTTGCACAGTCTAGGCAAGTGCTTTAACCACTGAGCTATACCCCCAACACCAATTCCAGTTCTTGGGGAGGCTAAGGCAAGAGAATCACAAGTTCCAGCCCAGCCTGGGCAACTTAGCAATTTGGCAAGACCCTGCGTCAATAAATAAATAAATAAATGGGCTGGGATGTAGTTCAGAGTGAAGGCTCTGGGTTCAATCCCCAACATATCCAGATAAAAAAAACCTTCAGACATTGCCAAAGACCCCTCCCTTTGAGGCAAAACCACTCTGGTGCCCCGATGTAGGACTGCCACCAGGACCTTCCACCAGCGCAGGGTCAGTGCAACTGTGACCACACGGGGCAGCATAAAAACTCTAATACAGGGATGGAGGAACGGCTCAGTGGTTAAGTCAAGTGCTAAGTACCGGAGTTTGATTCCCCAACACCACATAAGTAGGGTGTGGGGGTGCACGCCTGCAATCCCAGCACTTGGGAGGCTGAGGCAGGACTGCTGTGAATCCAAGGCCACCCCGGGCTCCATGAGTTCAGAACCAGCCTGGGCTAGAGAGTGAGACCCTGTATTAAAACAAAACAAAACGAAACTTCCACAAAATCCAGCTGAAGTGCCTCTCTAGTCTGTATGTTTGAACCTAGTACACAAGAGGATGATGCAGCACTTTTGTTAACCAAGCGTGCACACAAGCCGGGCCTGGGCCAAGCATGCGAACCCAACACTGGGAGGCTGAGGTGGAAGAGTCACAAGTTCAAACCCAGCCTGGGCAACTTAGGGAGACCATACCTCAAAATCAAGCAAACGAAAGTTTAAAAATGGGCTGGGGACCAGTCTGGAGCAAGACTATCTCAAAAACACAAAACAAAACAAAACAAAACAAAAAAAACCAGACTCTTTCTTTAAGCTGTTGGGATATTACCAAATAATGTCGTAGCATACACACATGCTGTCTCTGCAAATTGTGCACAAACCTTACAAGCAGCCAATATATCTAACAACAGAGGAAAAGATAAAGATGTGGTGTACTCACGCCATGGAGTACTACTCTGCAAATTGTTTTTTTTTTTTTTTGGTACCCCAGGTGGGACACGAATGCAAATTCTATTTTTTAGCATGACCGCAGCAGGAAACCGGTCTCGGCATTTACCTGCTACCTAGTCTGGCTTCTCGTGTATCAAACCTGACACTTGGCCCTGTTTATTTCATTCACTATCTCTAGCCCCCATTCACGGACGCTAGCCAGGCCCGTGTCACCCGCGCGACGTTCTGGTGACGACTTCCCTTGCAGCCAAGAGCTGTGGGCCCGGGAAATAACGCAGCATAGAAGAGTGCTTTCAGTGTTTCACGATGTGTGCATGGGGCACTGCGCTGGGCACCGACCCAGCCGTCAGTCACTAGCGCTCAGGGGTGCCAAGTCCCGCAGCCAGCTACCCTAAAGTGACCAGTTCTGTCCCGCGTCTCGGCTTCAGTGCCAGGCCCGGGGACCCCTGGAGAGCAGTCCCTGCGTCACTCGCGACACCTGCCTTACACGCTTCCTCGCGCGCCTGCAGGGCCGCACACCCTCACTACGGGCGGTGCCTGGGCTGAGTGGGCGCTCGGCAAACAAGCCACGAGGAACCGAGGCCGGGGCACGCAGCGAGGCGGCGGGGCGGGCGCGGCCAGCGGGAGGCGCGGGGCGGCCGCGGCAGGACCCGGCTGGGGCCCAGCACGGCCGGCCGCGGCCGCTCCGGGCTCTGGCTCTAGGGCCGGCCCCTCTCGGGGCCGCTGTCCCCCACGTCCCCCCGGCGCCTCACCTGGGGCGGCAAGAGGCGCGGCGGGCGCGGGGACTCGGCGCCCGGAGCCCGCTGCAGGGCGGCCTGCTGAGCCGCGTCCCGCAGGCGCCGCGCCGCGTCCTGCAGCACGAAGGGCGGCGAGGGCTCAGCGAGCGGCTGCGCCTTCGCCACCTGCTCAAGGACCCGCCGCACCTGCTCGGGACCCAGCGGGACCACGCGCACCGCGCTGCTGCTCTGGCCAGGGGCGGCCCAGCTGCCGTCGCCACCGGCCTCGCCGCCGCCCTCTCTCCCCATATCGGCGTCCGCCATGACGGGCAAAACGCGGACTCGAACCTGCGTCACGGAGCGACGGCGGCTCGATTGTGCGTCACCTGGAAAAGGGAGGAATTACGAGTGCCGCGCTGGCCAAGATTCCTCAGGATGCGAACGCGAACGCGCCGGACAAGCGGGTTAATTGGAGGGGCGGGATTTAGCTCCGCCCCTCACCAAAGTCCGATACAGCCCGACGGGTTGGCGTTGTCTCCTCGTTCTCTTGTTTGTTTGCTGCTAAAACTGGGAGTCGGGGCTGGAGGAATCAGCTCAGTGCTTGCACGTTTGCCTAGCAGGCTCCAGACCTTGGGTTGGATTCCCCCAAGACCACACACACCGGGCGTGGCGGCGCACCCCTGTAATCCCAGAACTTGGGAGGCTGAGGCAGGAGGATTGCTGTGTGTTGGAGGCCAGCCTGGGCTACACAGTGAGTTCAGGACCAGCCTGGGCTGCACGACGAGACCCTGTCTCAAAGAAAAAAGTGTGTTGGGAGGTCTGGAGGTTAAAGGCTTTTGCCTAGCAAGCACAAGGGCGTGGGTTTGATTCCTCAGCACCACGTAAACCAGTTGTGGTGGTAGGGAGATGGAGGCAAGAGGATTGCCTTGTAGTCGAGGCTAGCCTGGGAATTATATAGGGCGTTCAGGAGCTGCCTGCACGACAGAGACCTTGTCTCAATTTTATTATTTTTTAAAAAGTGATACACGCGGGCTGGAGGAATCGGACACCGTCAAAGCGCTTGCCTAGCGAGCACAAGGCCCATGAGTTTGATTCCCTGGAATTCCAGCACTGAGGAGCCTGAGGCAGGAGGGTTGCTGTGAGTCCAAGGACAGCCTGGGCTATATCGTGACTTCGGGACCAGCCCGGGCTATCGAGTGAAACCCCATCTCAAAAAAAAAAAAAAAAAAAAAAAAAGGGAATGCATGCAATCTGTACCATCTTTATTGCAGCACCACCCAGCAGAGGCCATCCTGGTCCTAGAGACCCTGAGACGTTCTGATTTAAGAGATCTTAAAAGGAGCCAGTTTTACCAAGAGTGCTCCTAACTCCCAAACTGAGCCAAGCAGACCCATGCTATACCTACCCCCAACCCAGCCTGCTTGGCACACCTTGAAGCAGGAGGAAAATCCTCACCCTGTGCCGACACAGACCGGGACGCAGGGAGTGAGTGGAGGGATGAGCGCTTTCCGTGTTTCAGTCCTGCCCTTCAGCTCACGGCCCCTCTGCGTCACTGTCTCTGTCCTGTAGCCGTGGGTGGGCACTTGTGACCGCTCCTCTCCTCCAGCGGGGCAGTAGGGCCCTTGGCCAAGGATGTGCCACGGTGCCTTGGAAGCCAGCAGCCTACAGTGGAAGAAGGTTCTGGGAGTCCTGGTTGACCAGCATCGCGTAGTCACCACCTACCTTAGTTTCCCCATTTTAAGTTAATCTGCTAGTAGACTCACTTAGGGTTGGCCAAAAGAAGACCAGATCTGTGGAGTTTGTTTCAATTCTTTCATTTTTTGTTTGGGGGGGGGCGGGTGGCACTGTGCCAACGAACAACGTCCCCGGCTCTTTCTGAGACACAGTTTTTTCTTGGTACCCGTGTGTGCTGCTGATGTCGGGCCGGGCCAGCATTCGCGATCCTATGTCTCGGGCTCCCAGAGCGCAGGGAGGTGAGCGTCTCAGTCCGTAGTCAGTGTACTTGATCTGCTACTTAGTTGTTTTTACAAAAGGAAGCGCTGAAAGAATAAAACGCACCTTCATGGCCCGTACGGGGATCGAACCCGCGACCTTGGCGTTATTAGCACCACGCTCTAACCAACTGAGCTAACCGGCCACCTGGTAATTCGGCGCCGCAGGATAATCTATGAGGCTTCCTTGGCGGCCGCGCCGCTCCGAGGCTCCCTGCCCCCCCTCCCCCCACCCCCGAGCGCTTGTGCGCGTCTTCTGGGTCCGCAGTCCTGGCCGGAAGGAGAAGCTGAGAGCCGGTGGTGGCAAACGCGGCGGCTTCCGCCCGGGACGCCCCGGCTCCGCGCCGCCTCCATCGCCGCGCGGAAACCTCGTGTTTCGGGAGCGCTTAGTTAACGTGGATGAATGCGCGTGGGAAAACACCCAAAATTTAGAACTCGAGCGTGGCAGACGCAGACGACGAGAAGCGTCGGTCGCCCGCTCTGCCCGCTGAGCCCGTGTCGCGGTTCTCGTGCACTTCGTGCGTCTTCGCGACCGGTCCCGGGCACGCGTGGCGCCCGAGTTCCGTATTTTTAGGGGAAAAAATATAGCAAGCATCTCCCTAAGTAAAACGTCATTTTAAACCCTCGGAGCAAGTTCTGGTTTGGGTGGGGTTTTTCGGGTCGCCAGCCCAGGGCCTTCGCACGGAACTGCACCCCCGGACCAGTATTATTTTCGATTTTGAGACAGGAGCTCGCTAGACGCGTTGTCCAGTCTGCGCTAGAGCGTGAGATCCTCCTGCCTCAGCTTCCCGGAGTGCTGAAAATTACCAGGCCGCGCCACCGGCCTGGCTTTCGGGGAGGGGATATTTGTTTTTGCTCGTGTCGCCTGCGCACGCGGTGTCCCCAGCAGCCGGGAGAGTGCTCACAGTAGGTGGCCGGCCGGGGTGTGCAGAACGCGGCCAGGGGTCCCGGTGCGCCGCGGGGCGCCGGCCGCGCGCCCTGAGCTCAGGCGGGATCCCTGAGGGACGAGGGCCGGACGGCGGGGCGCAGGGACCGCGGGTGGCCGCCAGCCGGCGCCCGGGACTTACCGGCTCCGACCCGGCTCCCCCTACGCCCTTACTGAGCCAGGGGGACACAGCGCTCCTGCTGGTGGCGGCGGCGCTGACGACGATGGGGACGGAGTTTTGGGATTTAGGACTGAACCCAGAATCTTCCCGCTGCACCACATGTCACCTCTCACTGAAATGTTGAGACAGGCTGGGCTCCAGCTTGCCACCCTCCTGCCTCAGCCTCTCAGAGTGCTAGGGGAGATTTTTGGTTTTGGGTTTTAATTTTCTTTTTTTGACCAGGTCTCGCTCTGGAGACAAGGCTGGCCTCAAACTTACTGCAATTCTCTTGCCTGAGCGTCCCAAAGTGCTGGAATTACAGGTGTGTGTCGCTGGCTCTGGCTCCTATTTGTTCACGTTCTTCAAACATCCAAGCCTACATTTTGAAAAATTAAAGTGTTATATTTAGGAATATAAAACACATGCGTAATTTTAAAAGTCATATAGTACTAAGAGGCTTTAATAAAAGAGCACTGTCTTTGACAGTGTTTGCCTGAGGTCGTCCGTTCGCAAAGGCGGGGAAGTGTATTTCAACTTAAAACTGCAAGGAAGGTTGCTTAGCAACCCGGAAAAGGTAGCGGGCCGCACTGCGCGCGCACAGGCGCTGTTCGTGCGCGTGCGCGGACGGCTGTCCCGGGCTGCGGGCCCCGAGCGTTGCTAGGGCGACGGGAATACAATATGGCGGCGGGATCCTAACGTTCACTGCTGCGGGGCCACCACGAAGGTCCAAGTGGGAGACCCCGCGTCCGGGTGGAAGGAGCGGGGGTGCCACCCTTCCTGCGCTTTTCCTTCCGGTCCGCGGTCAGCTAAGGACTGTCGCCAGCATCGCATCCGGGATGAAGAGTGAGTGGGGCCCGGAAGGGACTGGGGGCCCCGGGAGGGGGCCGAGGGCGCCGCGTGCGTGTGCGACTCTTCAGGGGTTCCGTGTCGGCCACTCCGCAAACCTTGCGGGGTTCGCGGCAGGACTGGAAGCTTTGGGGGCTCCGAGCAGCGACCGGGAGTCCCGCGCTGGCATCTTTTGGCGCAAGGTTGAAACGTAGGCGTTTTGGGAGCGGTGGTTTAACTTATTGTTAGGACTTGCTTTGGGTGCGTGGAGATCGGGCCCAGGACCTTCACCCAGAGCCACATCTCCCGCCCATTTTTATTTTTGCGACAGGGTTTCGCTGAGATGGTAAGTTGCTCGGGCCGGACTCGAACTTGCAGTCCTCCTACCTCAGCCTGGCGGAGTGCTGTGACTTACAGCCTGCGCCACTGGGCCCTGAGTGATGATGATTTTTCCCCCCCCCCCCCC
>PVKB01008527.1:0-15628 GCA_004027205.1 Ctenodactylus gundi | reverse complement strand
TAATCACTCTAGGCCTGGCCCTGGGGCACCAGGCACCCTCTGATGCATCTTGCCCATCCTGATGATCGCAGGTGCGCTTCCTGGAGCAGCAGAACAAGCTGCTGGAGACCAAGCTGCAGTTCTACCAGAACCGCGAGTGCTGCGAGAGCAACTTGGAGCCGCTGTTTGAGGGCTACATCCAGACCCTGAGGCGGGAGGCCGAGTGCGCGGAGGCCGACAGCGGGCGGCTGGCCTCCGAGCTGAACCACGTGCAGGAGGTGCTGGAGGGCTACAAGAAGAAGTAAGTGTGGCTGGGCCTGGTGTTCGGGCACAAGTGATGCCTGGGCTAAAACCCATAGGGTACCGCGCCCCTGGAAGCAGGCTAGCAAAGCTGGGGGACTCATTCTGCCATGGGATTACTGCCTAGAACAGTTTGAGCCACATGCATTTGGGTGAGTTCTGGGAGAGTTCTCTAAGGCCAACACCCATAATTTGCTTTCTGCTCTGTGGGAGGAAGGTTCTATAATCTGCTTTTTTCATCCTGATACTCTCAGCATCCTTCCTGGGACCCCCACATCAGATGTCAGACCCAGGGTACTGAGAAGTGGCAGCACCTAGGGTCCTGGGTGTTCTGATTGATTGTGTATTCAGTCCTGAGGGCATCTGAGGTTTTGGGGCCCCAACTCAGCCTAGAATCAACTCTGGGGACAAGATTGGGGGCTGAGGTAGCACTTCTCCTTCCCAGCATGGGGTTAATGTAGAGTTCTTCAAAGGTAACCTCAGAGCAGCTTTGATCACGGGACCAGGAAGTTGTAGGAAAGACATATCTATTCCCAATTTAAAGTGATGACAGAATCCTAGACAGAAACTAATTACAACTAGAAAAGCACTGGCATGGCTGACGGGGCCCAGCAGTGGGTGGGCTCATCCACTTCCCCTCACTGGTGTGACATGGGGGCCTGGGACTCACTGTTCTTCCCTCACACCCCTCTCTTCCGTCTCAGGTATGAGGAAGAAGTCTCTCTGAGGGCCACAGCTGAGAATGAGTTTGTGGCTCTGAAGAAGGCAAGTACCACAGGACAGGGAGGCAGAGACACGGGGGTCTCAGAGGGACACCTTCTGGGGAGACCTCAGGGTGGCTGCACTGACCTTTTCATGTCAGGATGGGAAATTCCCAGACAGGCAGGCCGATGGATGGTGCATCTGAGGCTATGGATGCCCACTGACACCCGCCCTGCATGGGAGGCTAGCTGCATTGACCTCAGGTTGCCTTACTTGCTTCAGAGGCTGTGGGGTGTAGGGCTGGGGTCCCACAGAGTCATGGACCTTCAGCCTTTCTGTTAAGGGACAGTGTGGCCTACTTAGCATTCTGGGAGTCTGACTAGGGAGCAAGGGGCCACTCCAGAGTTCAGGGGAAGATGTAGCAGGGGACAGCAGTGGCCAGCCAGGTGGCTCTTGGAGGACTGCTAGGGGCAGCGCAGGGTGAGGTGGCAGAGCTGAGAGTGCTCTGGGAAGGCTGCGTACAGCAGCAGAGAGGGTCAGCAGCAGAGATGGGAGGGCAGCTGTGTCGGGTAGGGCTGAAGAGCAGAAGAGCCATTTCGAGGCTCCCAAGGTTTGTTCTTGCAGGGAGGAGCTTGCCCAGGGCATGCTGGGAATGGTCAGAAGGAAGAAGGTGGCCTGGGATAGGAACCCTGGAGACTTTCTTTCCAGCCTGTATGGGCTAGTGGGGGGAAAGAGGAGTTTGGGTGCAGTCAGCAGGGCTCCTCTGGACTGTAGCACCACTTGTCTTCCAGGACGTGGACTGTGCCTATCTGCGCAAGTCAGACTTGGAGGCCAACGCGGAGGCGCTGACCCAGGAGATCGACTTCCTGAGGCGACTGTATGAGGAGGTGAGGGACGATGGCCTGGCATAGGCTTGACAGCCAGGGTGGAAAGTAGTGATCTGGTCTGGATGCGGAGTGTGGGCAGGAATTGAGTAGGGGGCTGTTTGGATGGGGATGCACAGGTATTCCAGAATGCCTGAGTAGTTGGATACGGGATAATCTGGGTGAGGGCGTAGCCTAAGGAAGCTTTTGACAGTCCTTCTCCTCTCATCCTGTAGGAGATCCGTGTCCTCCATGCCCACATCTCAGACACCTCAGTCATCGTCAAGATGGACAACAGCCGAGACCTGAACCTGGACTGCCTGGTGGCTGAGATCAAGGCTCAGTATGATGACATTGCCACCCGCAGCCGTGCTGAGGCCGAGTCCTGGTACCGCACCAAGGTGAGCGGCTCAGGACCCCTGTCTCCTAGGCATAGTACTAAGATATAAAGTTTCAGAACAGTCTTCATTTGTCTGGGGATTTTAGTCCCTTGAAGTGGAAAGAAAAGGGCCATCAATTCTGAGGTTGAAGTGGCAGGGTAAGAGAGCTTTGTGTGTTTGTGCAGGATGAGCATTATGCAACCTCCACGGTCTTCAGTGGTATCTTAAATGGATGAAGTAGCGACACCATCCTGAGCCTTATATTTATCTCTGCTTCCTGCAGTGTGAGGAGATCAAGGCCACGGTGATCAGGCACGGGGAGACCCTGCGCCGCACCAGGGAGGAGATGAATGAGATGAACCGTGTCATCCAGAGGCTGACGGCTGAGATCGAGAACGCCAAGTGCCAGGTATGGCTCGCTCTGCCCAGACCAGAGAGGCTGGGGACTACCCTGTGTCACTTAGCTAGGCTGTGTTTTAGTTAAATCCCTTCATTAATTCTCAGCTAATTTGCATGATTAACTTTCCTGGTTTGGTCAATAAGCGTGAAACCTTGTTTCTGGAGTGTTTCCTACCGGGTAGTAGAGATTGGACACATCTAGGTAGTAGGCAGAGAAACCCAGGAACTCTAACGTGCATCATTCTCTCCTGCCTCCCAGAACACCAAGCTGGAGGCCGCAGTGACCCAGTCTGAGCAGCAGGGTGAGGCAGCTCTCAATGACGCTCGCTGCAAGCTGGCAGGGCTGGAGGAGGCCCTGCAGAAGGCCAAGCAGGACATGGCCTGCCTGGTCAAGGAGTACCAGGAGGTGATGAACTCCAAGCTGGGCCTGGACATCGAGATCGCCACCTACAGGCGCCTGTTGGAGGGCGAGGAGCAGAGGTGAGTTCTGTAGCTCTGTTGCCCTTGGAGCTCTGCTTGGGTTTTTAGCCAGCCTTACCTTTATCACTCCCAGCACCTCCAACCTCCATTTCCACTCCTCACCATCCTGCAACTGGACAAGAAATTTGTGTAAGTCCTTTCAGTACAGTCTGGCTCCCATCTGGCTTTCTCACGTTTACATAGCTCCTGATCTGGAATTTGTACCTTTTCTAAATGTGACTTCAGAACCTTGTACCGGAAAGCATGGTCTCTGTTTTCATGAGCCTAGTTCATGAAAAGTGGGAGATCACCTTTGATTCATGGTGCATTCTTCCAATCTTTGATCCACGTGCTCCTGCAGCTCTCATATCCTGGCCCTCGCTCAGCCTTGAAATTCAGATTTATCCCGTAAAGACAGCTTCAGATAGCAGATTTCATCAACTCCCATTCACCTACTGTGATTAAAATGGGTGTATTAAAGTGAGTCTGGGACAGCAGTGAGACTGAGGTAGACAGAGGGCAAAGACCTGTCCCCTGAACAGGTATGCCTCGTTCTCAGGAGTTGCACTTGTTTGCTTCCTTCAGAAGTAGAGGGGGGAATTCCACTGGTCACTCAGCTTTCTGGTGGCTAGAGGGCAGCTATACAACTCTAGCACCTTGAAGACAGCACAGTACAATGAGAACTCATTTTTTGTGCGTGGTTGATGTTGCCTCGTTAGTCATCTGGTCATGCTCTGAGTACCTCCTGTTCTTATGGGCAGCAGCCAGGTCCCAGACTCTGAGTAGAGGACGACAGAGGACATGATACAGAGAAAGCATCTTGTGTGCTTGGGAACATGGGGGAACCCAGGTTTGGTACCTGAAAGTCTAAATGATGACATGGTGTGACTCCCAAGAGACCCAAGTTTTTTGTTGGAAACTTAGAGACACTGGGTGTCAGGGCCAGAGGAGTCCCACTAAGGAAGAATTCTGGGTGGAGGAGTTCTTCACATTTGGGTTTGGAGTTGGAGAGACAAGACACGTGGAGATAGTACTGGACAGGGAGAGGTTCGCTCCTTCACCGCCTAAGGCTATTGGAGCGGTTGCGGAAGGCTTTGTGTAATTACCTAGGAAACCTGGGCGAGAGATGATGTGATGGTGGTCTCTGGAGCTTCGTCAGTTCTCTGCAACTGCATGGTGGGGCAACTCTGCTTGCCTCCCTTCTGGAGACAACGTTGTGTTGAAGAAAATAATTGCAGGCTGGGTAGTCAGGTGGCCTTAGTGTTAGCCCCACTGCTGTCACTGACCATTTCTTCTCTGGGGCTCAGTTTCTCTACTTGTGAAAGGAGAGGGAATGTTGTAGTAGACTCGGGTCCTGTTTTAAATGCTTTCTAAAGTTCCCTTCGCTCAGTCCTTTATTGAGCCAAGCATTGTGTTTAGAGTGGGAAGAAGAATAGACAAAAACTACTGCCCTCTCCTCTGCCTGCATTCTAATAACAGCCTGCAGAGCTCTGTCTACTCCCCTCAAAGGCATTCGGGGTTCAATCAGAATCAACACAGAAGCTGTAGCAGCTGACAGGTTTTAGAGCCAAGCACTAGGCACTGCAAGTATTGAAACAGGTATTTTCCTGATGAGGAAACACAGACTGGAGATTAAGCAAGAGCTGGGCATCACTGACACTGTTTCCAAAGCCCCACCATGGCCCAAGGCACTCCTGGCTCCTGGCTTAGTTGTATCTTGCTCCTCCCCTTGGCAAGAGCCCAGAGGGAAAGCCACAGGATTTCACCTTGCACGCTGGTCCCCTGTGCTTCTCCGTGGCACTGACCTCTTCCCTTTCCTCTCCCACAGGCTGTGTGAAGGTGTTGGCGCCGTCAATGTGTGTAAGTAGTCTGCCCTCTCCTTCTCCAGTGGGTGTGGCCCTGGCGCCTTGGAGGAAGGGGCACTTTTTCCCTGCTGCCAAGCAGCCTGGTGGTGGCTGTGTCAGACCTGTCTGTTCTCCCCCCATCCAGGCGTCAGCAGCTCCCGCGGTGGTGTCGTCTGTGGCAATCTCTGTGCCTCTGGTGTTTCTCCTGGTGTCAACACAAGAGTCAGCAGTGGCCCCGGTGGCAATGTGGTGGTGGGCACTCCCAATGCCTGTGCCCCCTGCAGCGGGCTTAGCACCTGCGGCAGTGGCTGTAAGAAGTGCTAAGAGGCTGCAGGTGCCTGCAAGTGACAGCCACCCACAGGAACCCTCCGCAGACAGGACCTCGCACAACATGAAATCCCTGCCCGCCACCAGCCTCCCATAACTCCTTCCCTGATACGTACCCCTGCATGCCCTGCCCGTGTGTTGGTCTCTGGGAACCCCAGCCAGAGGCAGGGGTGGTGTTCATGGTTTCTTCTGTAGCCTTTCCTAGTCGTCAGCTTGTTCTCTTGAGCAGTCACCCTTTTCATCTGCCTTTTGCTTTTTTGCTGGATTCATCGGTCCTGCTTGAACCCTTCCTCCTGAGTTTAGAGGCACCGGGCCAGCCCCAGAATCTGCCCTTCAGCACTTCATGGAGGGGTTCTGCCCGCATGCTCCTGCCTGGGAACGGAGAGGTGGAGAGGGGAAGCCTGCGCTGTGCCTGGTTTTCCTGCAACCCTGGGAGGGGCCTGGCTGAGGCGCTCTGAGCGCTTTCCCGGGGCTGTCGGCAGAAGCCGCCACAAAGCCGATGACTCAGCAGCCTGCACATTTGTCTGTCTCACTCCGTGTTTCCAATAAACTCACTGCAGCGAATCAAACCTGCTGTCTCAGAGTCTTAAGGATGCTTGGGCCCCTCTGTGCCAGGAGCCCCGGCTGGAGCTCTCTTTGGGCCCTGCCTCTACCTACACGTTTTCCCTACAGGAGAATTCTGGCCACTTAGAAAGATCTAGGCCTACTCCTGGGGCAGAGTCCTGTGGGCAGCCGGTCTCTCTGACCACGGGGTTTGAGGGCAGCACTAGAGTACTGGGGCAGGGAACTATCATGGGGCTGCCCAGTACTTTTTATTTTTTGGCACTGCTGCCTTCTACCCTTTAGTTCCCAGAAGTTCTCTCCATCCCCTTTGGGGACAATCATAGATGTACTCAGATATGGCCAAATGTTCTTGAGAGTTCCCAACCTCAGTGATTTTACTTTTCCCTGTGAGGACCTTGCTGAGGGATGCACAAGGGATTCTGTGGGGTGGACGGAAGAAAAAGCACTGAGAACAGAGGCACTGGGGAGGAAGAGGTCTGGGCTGAGAGCCAGGAGAGCTGGGCTGCTAATTCAGTGCCCTGACAGCTACCATGTGGGTGACTTGGGCACATTGCTTCTACCCTCCAAGCTGCTGCTTCCTTGGCTGGAGTGTGAGGGAGATTGGATGGTTTCCTTCCCTCCTTCCTCTTCCTTTTTTTTTTTGGTTAGGATGCTGTGGCTTGGATATTGAGTGTGTCCTGAAAGTCTATATTTGGAATTGTGTGTTACTATGAGGTGGGGCCTGTCTGGAAAGGGCAGGTGTTTAAAGTTTGACCTGAAAAGATTGCCAATTTGTTGAGATTAGGGATTACCTAGGGCCGAGATTCAGGTGTTTGTTTTTGACTTGTGGGATAGGAAGTGAGGGAGGGGCACCCACCCTTAGGAATCCAGCTGGCAGTTTGAAGTAATTAAAGGAAGAAGAAGAAGCACTGTTACAGCTTCTTCCTGGGAAAGCTAGTTGGCTGGTTGCTGCCTCACTTGGTTTCTGTCTGCGGTGGGTAGGCAGCTCTCCAGCCTCTGCCATATGCCTTCACAATTGCCAGCCGCTCCTGAATGAGCTGTGTGTGATTGTGCGAGTGACCTTCTGAAACTGTGAGCTAAATAAGTCTTCCATCCCTTAAATTATGAATGTTGGGTATTTTGTCACAGCCACAAGAAAGTAACTAAGACACAGTAGTCAGGCTGGTCCTGAACTTACCATGTAGCGCAGGCTGGCCTTGGACTCACAACAATCCCCTTGCCTCAACCTTGTGAGTGCTGGGTTTACAGGCATGGACCACCACACTCAGCTTATGTGGTGCTGAGGAATCGAACCCAGGGCCTTATGCTTGCTAGGCAAGCTCTGTAACCACCATGCTATTCCTCCAGCCCCTGGTCTATATTCTTAAAATCAATAAGCTGAGGTGTTTGTTCATATAGATTTACTTTGGACACGTGACAGTTCTGTGGCTGGGGGCTGATCTCTCATCCTCACTGGGCTTTAGTTTCTCCATAGGCAAAAGGGGATGGCAAAGCCTAGCCAGCTGTAGGGAGGGTTCTGGACAACAGTTGCACCCAACATGCCACTCCAGAAGGTGTGAGGGGGGATGCACAAGAGCGAAAGGCTTGAAACAATACTGTGGACTCACTGGGTAGCCTGTCTCTGCATAGGGTGTTATGGGGTGCAAGGATGGCCAGAGGCCCAAAGTGGCTCTATCCACAGGGCTAGATTGGGTGCTGGCCACCAAGTGGGAGTGTAGGTGAGACTGTTTGCTGGGATGTACCTGTCAGGATCTCATAAAAAGATAATATTTGAACAAAGAAAGTTAATATGAAAAGTTATTGACTGTTATCAGAAGACTGGAGAAAGGTGGGGCTGGAGATGCTGCTCAATTGTAGACTGCTTGCTTGGCATTTGTGAGACCCTGGATTTAACCCCCTGCTCTATAAGACAAAACAAACAAAACAAAACAAAAACCCCCACAAAAACTCCCCAACCAAAGAGAGTAGCACAAGAGCTGTAAACATGAGGAGTAATCCTTAACTCTAAGCCATATCTCTAGTGTCTAGTGGATCTTTCTTCACTACCCACCCAGCCTTTACTAATTGTGTCCCTGAAGACATTCCAGCTCAGCCTGAATGCCTGGTGCCAAAGTTAATGTCACAGGTTTTAGATTTTCTTATAGTTGTACCCCTACTAGGTACTAATTTCTCCTCCACTTAGCTATTGAGACACGACAAAATATTTCTAAACTTAGTGGTTTAGAACAATATTTTTCAAGATTGTGTGGATTGATTTTATTTTTTTTGGCTCCTTGTTAGTGGCTAGGGCTCTGGGTGGCTGGAAGAGCCAAAATGGCTTCAATCATGCAGTCACATTTGGTGCTGGCCACTGGTCAAGAGGTAAGATAGGAAGGATGATGACCAGGGGCTTCTGTTCTTCCCCATAGGCTGCTAATTTTCTTATGGCTGGTCATAGAAGCCCGAGAAAGTCTCTTCATCTATATTCAGCTAGTTAAAGGAGGGGAAATGGCTCTATCTTTGCTATGAAGAGACACAGAGAAGGGAGGAGTTTTGAGGAGTCATTTCTGAAGATAGTTACCATAGATGAATTAAACGAGACAATTCAAATAAATGCTCAGGAGACAGGATTGGACAGCAAAAAATAATGCCACACCATGGTACTCACCATTATTGTTATTGTTTTTACCATGTATCGTAGTTACTTGTTTATTACTGGGATAGAGTACCTGCCATCCATAATGTAAGAGAGGAAAGATTTATTTTTGCTCACAGTTTCAGAAGGTCTCACATAGTCCACTCATGGGCACCTAGAAATGGTGGGAGCACAAGGCAGAGGTTGGAGAGCTGCTCCTTGCATTGGAGACAAAAGCCAAATGAGTTAGGATCCAAATGAGGCAGCAGTGAGTTGATGTCTGGACACTAAAAAGAGGCTGGAACTTTCCCTTCTTCTTTTAGTTCAAGCTGCCAGTTGGGTCTCTCACACCCGAGTATGAGTGTCTCTCCCTCACCTCCTGGCCCATGAGTCAATAACACACACCTGAAAGCTCTGCCCTGTGTCTCCCCCCGCACCCCCCATCTCAACAAGTTGACACAATCCCTCCAGGCCAAGCCCCAAGCATCTGCTCCTTCTAGCCGGGCCCCATTTCCCAATAGCACATGGTACCACAGTTACCCTACTGCATCCAGAATACACGAGGTTTTCGGGAGGTCATCCAGATCTAAACCATAGCACCCACGATAGCATAACAGTGTTCCTAGCCTCTGAATAGTGGAGGTAGAAAGAGATAGTACTAAAAGGCTGGCAGCTAGAAGCCTGGAGGCTTAGGTTCTTGTCCTGAGCCTGTGGTCAAAGCCCTTTATTTTGAAGCCCCAGCTAGTCTCCCCACGTGATGAATGGGGGAAGCACAACGCTTCAGCTGGTGAGCATAGCAGGGCAGGTGCCAGGGGCTGTTATTAAGGGATTGTCACTATTGTAGTTGGTCTTATGCTAGGCTTGTCAGCATAGTGGAATCTGCCAGGGGGCTCATTTTCCTCAACGGTTAGCAGGAAACCTCCAGGAAGAGGCACTTGGCTCTCTGTGAAGCACAGGAGGCCTTGCTAATTGGTCTGTGCCATTTATCTCTGCAGTGTGGTGTGAATAGCTTGAGGAAAGGAGGGATGGGAAATGCTCTTAGATGAAGAGAACTTTTGTGGGTGGAGCTACAGTTGGGCCAGGAGCCGGCTGTGGTGGTGAGAAGATGGGACCTGGAGATTCAGGACCAGAGACTCTAATAGACAAAGCATTTTCAAAGTCTTGTCTGGCTCCTTGGTCTGGTTGTGGCCTGTGAGACGACAGGGCAAAGGGCAAGACTCAGTATTTGGGGAGTAGGAGGAGCAAAGGGGACAGAGAGACAGGGGAGCTTGCTGTGGATTGAGGACCTTAGTGAGACAGGGACCATCATGGTGGAAAAGGCTGAGGCAACAAAATAAACCTCTGGGCACGGTCACCTGTGACCCGTTGTGGCACAGCAAGCTGCTTCTCTCCTCCTGTGCCCTTTCCAGCAGATTCATTGCGAGACTGATAAAACCATAGAAACAGAATGTCTATACAAAATGACGAAATGGTTACCAAGGAAAAAGAATAAATCTTCAGCTTTACTTGCTCTCAGTTGACTTTTTTAAGATTATTAATAGCACTTGCAGCTGCATAATGCATTATTAGTTTCCCATCGACTTTGCTCAGTATAACACTCTGACGTGCAGGTTATGGTAACAGCTGTCTAGTTTACTCCTCAGGGACCTGACGGCTGCTTTTTCTTAAAACTCCGGCTCTTTACTTGAACATACAAATATCTGGTGAACAACTGGAATGAAAAAAAAAAAAAAAAAAACCTTACCAACTTGACACCTATGCATGTCTGTTCTTTTTGCTGTTTTAACTTATGGGTCAGATTCAATTCAGCTCTGCATGTAGACATGTGGGTTGCTTATTGGAGCTGTATGTGTTCTTTTTTTCTCTCTTCCTTTTTCTTCCCCAACTCTTTATTTTTCAACAGCTGTAATAGCCCAGTATACCAGCCCTACAGGCCCAGATCCATAAGGCTGGAATATTTCACACGACATAATGGTGCCGACTACATAAACGTTCAATGGCATCTACAGGTTGACTGTGACTACTCGGTAGTGACAAGAAATATCTTGTGGACCTGTGCTCTCAGTCAGTAGAAGTTTATTGGACTTTAGCCCACCTCCACAAATCAATAAAAACCTTCTCTTCTCTTTGTTCCACGAGCTATTTGGTTCCTCCCAAAAATGTGTGAATGTGAGATGACACCTCCCGGACTTGAGATTCCTGGATGCTGGCCCAATACAAGTGACTATGGCTACCCGAAAAGAATCCCTGCAGCGTTGGCTCTCTTGCTTCCCTGGCCTGCTTGA
This sequence comes from Ctenodactylus gundi, assembly GCA_004027205.1. Classification (NCBI taxonomy): domain Eukaryota; kingdom Metazoa; phylum Chordata; class Mammalia; order Rodentia; family Ctenodactylidae; genus Ctenodactylus; species Ctenodactylus gundi. Next base: position 4,912 of record PVKB01008527.1, on the reverse strand, counting down.
CCTACCCATCCCACAGGAAATGCTTTCCTCTTCCACCTCTGCCATCTTGCTTCTATATTTTTCTTCTTTCCCTTGTCTTCTTTTACCTGTCCTGATTTTCAAAGACCAAAAGACATTGATCTAACTGTGTAATTTATGTATTGATATCAATAGTCTAAAGATTTTTATAAATCTATAACAACTTAATAGTCAATCAGGATTGTTATCTTAAAATGGCATGTGCAATGAAAAAACAACTAGATTGTCAAGTGCTAAACTCTCATCAATATTATAATCATGATTATTCTCAATTTGTTTGATTCTTCTCTGAAGCATTTATTTTCAGGCTCATGGAAAAGGCTCTAGCCAGTATGACAAATGAACTGGATTTCCTTTGATTATCTCTAACAAAAATTGGTATAACTAAAAGTCATATTTCTTGGTTATGAGTTGAGTTTACTTGGTTTGCTCTCTTGGTTTACTTTGTATTTAACTTCTGAATGTTTCTGACCGTTGCCTCTCAAAATTCTGCAGAAACACCACTCTTAGCAAAATGACCTGCTCCAATGTTTTAAGATGCTAGCTATCACATACAAATAGGTAAGATCAAATTGAAGAAGCTATTCCAGTTAAGCTTCACCCGAGGGCCACATCATCTCACCCTCATTCTTGCTCAGATGTGGCCAAAATAGTTATGACACTGACTCCCAATCATCCATAATTTTCTCTCCAATAAGCGACTCTTTAAGATTAGCAACTGGGAGAACATTCCAGCAGAAAGAACAATAAAACCTATCTACAGGATGGTTCCTCACCAATATCTTCAGAGAGGCTCTCATAAAAACAGTGGGAAGATATAAAAGAAAGCACAAACATTTTCAGAATCAAGACTAAGCCATGTGTTTTGGCCTTACTAAAAGTCAATACAACTGTGAGGCTGCAAAGGAAAGATTTTATACACAATTCCCTGATAATGGCCATTACAAAATTTCTTCCACAACCCTAAGTTTGCCCCGAGTTAATCTGAGCCTGATTTGACAGAACTGACATTAAAAATCCAGATCTTAAGGTGTTCATAGGCAAAATCAGTTTTATTAAGCAAGAGTTACAAAAGACAAAGCACAAATTACTAGTATAGATAATAATGGAGGCTAGGACATACACTAAGCCTTTGCAGAGCTTTCGTGAGACTCTGCTAAAACCACAGAAGCAGAATGTTTACACAACATAGGGTAACAGTTACTGGAAAAACCCAAGCAAACTCTTAGCTTCACTTGTCCTTAGTTGTCTTAAAGATTACTAATTTTGGAGGTCACACAATTGGGTACTACATTACTGGTACTATCCAAAGCTATGAGTAATACTTCTGTTGTGTGGGTTATGGTAAGAATTGCCTAGATCGCTTCTCTGGGAACTCAAGGCCATGTTTGCTAAGCCTACCAGAGGTCTGATATGTGAGGAAAACAAGATGAAAGGCTTGGCATCTCTGTCTTCATTTATGTTTGTCCCCTTTGCTGTCTTAATCTTTGTGTCAGATTCTACTTGGCTCTGCATCTGTAGACATGTTTGTTAATTATTTTAAAAGTGTCTTGTATAAGACTATAGTGCAGGGTTAACTTGGCCTACTACTGCCCCTTGGAGTGGATGTGTGGTCTTTCTTTCACTCTCTCTTCCTGCCTTCCTTCCTTCTTTCCTTCCTTCCTTCCTTCCTTCCTTCCTTCCTTCCTTCCTTCCTCACTTCCTTCCTTCTTTTCTTTCTTTTCCTCTTTTCTCTTTTCCTACCACCACTCTTGTACTTTTCAGCGGCCTTGTCATAAGTCTCACTGGCACAGATTGGAATGATTTGCACAGGACAAAGAAGTCAGCTATACAGAAATTCAACAGCTTCTAGGACATGTTGACCGTAACCACTCAGTGCTCACAGGAAGTAACATCTTTTGAAACCATGTCTCTGGCCAATGGAAACTTACTAGAATGTAGTCCTGCTCATCAAGTCAACAAAAGCATGCTATTATCCTTGTTCTGTGAGCACTTTTGTTCCTGTCTTAATCAATGCCGACTTCAGCTGAAACTTCCCCTCCTGCCAATAAAAAGTCTTGCCTATATGTGCGCTCGAAATACTTGTCTCGGCCTCATTTCTGTCATCTCTGAGTCAAAAGATCCTGTTAGGTATCATTAGGGACCTAAAATCCTACATGTGAAGGAAGAGAATACGTCATTCTCCAAAAGGAGAATGAGAGATTGGTGGGAAAGGTCTGAGGCTGGAAAAGACGAGATTAGTCTAGCAAGGAAGAAAATGGAGTGTTTGAGGAGGTGAGCTACACCTTCTGAGGGCTGTTCTGGGCCTGGTCCCTGAGAAAGAGGTTACTGGGGTTCTTGAAGAGTTCCCTCCCAGAGTTCTCCAGAGGTCAGGCAAGGTCAGGCTAAGCAAGAGCAGAGTAGAGCTATCTTTGCATTGGGGTTGCTAATCCAAGGTATGTAGATAGGATGGCCAAGAAAGCGAAGGAATGGTCTCCTCTTTTCAGCTGCTGGGCTTTGAGAAGACTGTTAAGGGAGCTTAAGAGGGGTGTGTGTATGGGGGAAAGATGGGAAAGCAGAGGGTGTTAAGGATCTCATCTCTGCTTTTCGGTGGGTAGCATAGGGAGGACAGCGGCAATGGGGAGTGAATTCCAGACTGACACAGAGGAGCCACCTGAGGTGGTGCTGGCACCTCTGGCGGGTGCTTCTGCTGCGTTTGAGAAGGAGACTGCCATCACGCAACAATGCGCGTGCACACACACATACACTCTGCCTCCCAGAAGGCCCTTCTGGCTTTTTCTGAATGAATCGGAGGAACAAAGCCCAGAGCAGCCCAGGGTGACAGGTGTGATGGAGACAAGACATGCTGAAAGCACAGGTAGCACTGCCTGGCTCTATATTTGGGGATATGCAGGTGTCTAAGTTGAGATCAAGTGAGAATGATTTAGTCCTCAGGTCTTATGGCTGGGCCAGACCCATACCACTTGATGGACATGGGCTCACTTCAAGAAAGCCAGACATCACAGCACAGATAGCAGGTTCCCCAGTTTATTGGGAAGTGAGTGACCAGAAGCCAGAGAGACATGGGAAGCAGTACCCCCACCCTTCTCTTTGAAAACCCCTCCCCTGGTAGGTGCTGGAGGTAGAGGTAAGGGAGGGGCTGGGTCTGTCTTGGAAGCAGCTCCTTTTCAGCAGGACACGGAGTGGTGGGTGTAATGGCCGTGAAGTGTATTCTCAGAACACAAGAGAAAACCACCAAGACACCACTGATCTCAGCTAGGGTTGGGGGCAGTGGAGCATCTGGCAGATGGCAAGGACTTCCCTGGCTCTCTCTTGGGCCACTTAACACCTACCCTGGCAGCCAGAACCCCCTCCACAGGTGGTGTTGAGTGGGCCACAGGGGGCACACAGGCCAGTGCTCACTGCCAGATTCCCAGTACAGGGGGCGCTGCAGACACTGCCTACTATAGGCCTGGAGCCCGACACACAGAGGTCCCCGCACACGACCCCACCCCGGGAGCTGCTGACACCTGTGGGAACAAGGGCAAAGTCAGGAGACCTGCTTGGTGGCCACCCCATCCAGCCACTTCCCTCTGGCCTGACGTGTGCAGCCCTCCAGGAAGGCCACAGAGGGCCTTTGATTCTAGTTTGGAGGCTGTGGAGAAGACCTAACCTGGAGCAGAAGACTAGGATCTGGTGCTGATTCTGCTGTGTAGCCTGGGCAAATCTCTCCCTTCACTGGGCACAGCTTCCTCACTTATCCAACGTGGGTGGGGACTGTATGAACATCTGAGGTCCCTTCCTGCTGTGACACCCTTTTTCCCTCTCTGTCTCATTTGTGCTATGAGGATCTTCCTGAACAACAACCTCAGTCTCTGCTACTGCCTGACCAGACAAGTCCTCTTTGCTGAGGGACTGGGGGGCACTCTCTTCCCCATGTTTCTGCACACACATAGCTGGGCAAGCCTTGGTGCTCTACCTACATTTTTCCTTTTCAGAGTTCAAGATACTTACAGACATTCACAGCTCCAACACCTTCACACAGCCTGGATAGGGAAAGGGGGGAGAGGGGAAGAGGAAAGAAATCAGGTTTAGCCCACCAGGTTGCCCTTAGAGGCTGGAATGCCTCAGCTCCAGGCTGCTGCTGATCTACATCATGTCTCTGTACAGCTTAGAAAAGGTACCTTCCTGGTAGCAAACAGAGTATGGGCTGGATTTTAACTCTTCTTTGGCTGCCCTTATGCAACAACCACATCCAGCAGACCTGGATAGGCCCAGCTTTGGGAAGTGGAAGTCCTCCTGGGCACACAAAGCTAGGGTCAGAGTTTGGTCAGCAACTCCACCTTAGGACAAGTGACCTCCTAGACCTCGGGCAGGATTCGGGTCTTGGAAGACTTTGAGAATGTTCTGAGACCCTTGTATGGCCCTCCTGTTCCTGGGTGGCCTTAAGTTCTCTAGGGCTCTAGACATGGCAGCGGCATTGGCCTTGCATGAAGTAGGGACATGCCTGAGTTCTAAGCCTGTGAGATCTGTAATTCAATCAGTGAAGAGAATCTTGGATCCAATCGTCCAAGAGTCTAGCCTGGAGTTACTTGTGGGGTGAAGACTGGGACGGGAGAGAGTTGAAGGTGGCCTATCTATGAACAAGTAAGACCTGGGGTGGCCCGGCCATCTCACCTCTGCTCCTCGCCCTCCAACAGGCGCCTGTAGGTGGCGATCTCGATGTCCAGGCCCAGCTTGGAGTTCATCACCTCCTGGTACTCCTTGACCAGGCAGGCCATGTCCTGCTTGGCCTTCTGCAGGGCCTCCTCCAGCCCTGCCAGCTTGCAGCGAGCGTCATTGAGAGCTGCCTCACCCTGCTGCTCAGACTGGGTCACTGCGGTCTCCAGCTTGGTGTTCTGAGGACCCAGGAGAG
>PVKB01008526.1:0-15608 GCA_004027205.1 Ctenodactylus gundi | reverse complement strand
AGCCCTAGGGCTAAGGCCCTGGGTCCTTCCACTCGACTGACCAAGGAAAAGGACCAGAGGTGATGAACTCCCCTCGCCCCCAGGCTGTTACCTTGGCGGACGGCACCACCGTAATCTTCTTGAAGTTATAGTGCGCCATGCCGGCAGGGAAGAGCACGAGGACACACAGCACAGCGGGCCGGATTTCCGCCCTAAAGAATGGACGGGACTTCCGCCATCGCTTGTGGGCGGGCTTTCCGGCGCACGTATTGCGTTGGCAGGCGGGCGCGTGCCGTTGCATCACTTCCGGTACCTCCCAGAGGCACACCCCGCATTCCCCAGGGCGCCCTCCTGTTCTCACGACGCCCTCTTCCGGCAAGGAGGTGCGCCAATGAGGGGAGAGAGTCCACTTAAACTTCGGGCCTGGGGAGGAGGCCGCCGGGCTTGAGGAAACTGGGTGGTAAAGTCCTCCTTGCTGCGTAAAGAGGGGGCTTTGGATATACACCCTCTACTTAGATCGGTGGCCCCAGGTCGTCGCGCCACGATGACGGCGGCTCAAGTAGATGGACTGGAGCTCTGTACCACTTGGAGTCAGCAGCGCTTGCTGCGGTCTGGATGCGAGGAAAGCGATGCAATGTTATTACAATAAGTAATGATGACGCAGAGCTTGACTCATGGGGTAAGAGACTGCACGCTCTCTAGGCCTTTGGGGCTTCCTGACCCAACCTTGCCTCCCTGCGTGCGTTTACCGACTGCGCTGCTCTCACCACCGCGCCGGCCACGCCGGGGAAGTCCTGCCCTGCACAGCTGGGGGAACAAGCCCAGGCCGCGGACAGAGGCGCAATGTACCTGAGTAGAAGGGACCCATAATGGAATGGTCACCTCTTCCTCTCTCTTTCCTTTCTCCTGCTAATTTAATTTGGCCACCTGTTTTCTTTTGATCCTTGCCATGCAATTCCATCAGTTCACGCTGAGAAAGATCAGTGTTTCCTCTGACCTACTGTTAAATTTTATGGCCTTTTTCTCAGTATCTGTTTCTCTTTCATACAGCTAGACTAGTCCTCAGTCTAAGGGCGTCTAACAGACATGCATAACAGAAAATGAGGAGTTAAAACGTAAGCCAGTCCGCAAGACTGTAAAAGTAACACACTGGGATGTGGGGGATGGGAAGAAAGCTCAGCCTACACAGACTAATCAGCTGGGATATCAAGAGGGCAGAGCAAGCAACAATAACAAATCCCTACCAAGACCATTAAAATCAGAAACTCCAGCCCACTGAGGGAAGCGGTGATCTGCCCTTCTCCAGAACCCAGTTAGAAACTTTCCCAAATAAGGGGCAAATTTCAGGTGCTAAGTGATGAACATATGAATAGTCTCCAAAATAACCTATATATGCCTTTATTAACATAGTGAAAAATCACACTTCCCACGGAGACTTAAGGAAGTAATAAGATATGCATCCCATCATGGAGGGGAATGACAAAGATGGAGCAGGCTGCAACTAAAACTCTACCAATCCTCGTGATGACATTAGGAAACTGGGCTGCTGCATATCCTACAGTTGCCATAAAAGCTGTACACCTTTGTCCTTTAGTGCAGCCTGGGATTTCTGTCCCCCATAAGTTCCCTGCTTTGTGCTCAATCATAAGACTAAGAAGGCTTGGGCTGGAGGAATAACTCGGTGGTTACAGTGCTTGCCTAGCAAGCACAAGGCCCTGAGTTCAATTCTCCAGTACCTGATAAACTGGGCATGGTAGTTCATGCCTGTAATCACAGCACTTGGGAGGCTGAGGCAGGAAGATTGCTGTGAGTTTGAGGGCAGCCCGTGCTCCATAGTGGGTTTAGGACCAGCCTGGACTACAGGGCGAGACCCTGTCTCAAAAAAGAAAAAAAAAGTCCTTGTTTCTGTGCCAAGGTGCTTCTGATTCTCTCTCTCTCTCTCTCTCTCTCTCTCTCTCTCTCTCTGAGTTATTGGGGATCAAGCCTACAACCTTCACAGTGAGCTGTTTCTCTAGTCCTCCTGTCTTTTTTTGAGATAGGTCTCACTAAGTCATTAAGTTGCCCAGGGAGGGTTGGAATTTGTAATCCTCCCGCCTCATTCTCCCAGAGTGCTAGGATTATAGGACTGCCCTGATGGATCCAGTTTCTCTAATTCTTCTGGTAGACAGCACAAGAACCCACAGTCAGTGGCTTCTTTCCATCTCCTTGAAATCCTTCTCTGTTTAGCCTTGTTGCATGTATTGTCACATGTATTGTTCTAGTTCTTCTGTTAAAGGATAGAATCCATGGGCTGGCGGAAAGGCTCAGCTGTTAAAGCGCTAAGTCAAGCAATAAGTACTCTATTTATTCCCCAGCACCACATAAGCCAGGTGTGGTGTACACGCCTGTAATCCCAACAATGGCACTTGGGAGGCTGAGACGGGAGGATTGCCAAGAGTCCAAGGCCAGTCTGGGCTCCATGAGTTCAGGACCAGCCTGGGCTGCAGAATGATACCCTATCTCAAAAAACAAGCAAACAGAAAAAGCCTGGAATCCACTCTTCCTTTGTAACTCAGCTTTCCACAGCCTCTCCCTGTCAGCAGTCAAGGTTTTATTCTGTACTCTTTGCTGTTCCTCTCCAGAGTCTCAAGAGCCTCCACATAGATGACTGTTCCACCTTAATCTCCTCTCTCAGTTCTACTAAGTTCTACTCCACCCCTTTTAATCAGTTGGGAAATGCCTACCCGTGTGATTTTACATAGGTCGAACTCTTCATGTCTGGAAATCAAAAACAACCTTTATCATCTGCCTTTTTGTAAGAAGCCATCCCCGTGTGTTGTTGGTTTGGGCAGCCCACCCCTACTCCCTCTGAGACTCCAGAAGGGGATTGGCTAAGAGAAGGGCTGGCTATCATCTCCAGACTGTGACACAAAGGATAGTGAGGAAGGCATCCAGGGGCAGACTCAGCTCAGGAAACTGCAGGACATGTTTCCAGGATGTGTTATATCCCAAGAATGGAGGCAAAGATGAAAAAACTGATCTAAGGCAAAAAAAATTGCTGATTCATATAGAAGGAAAGCCACTCATTAAAAGAAACAAAAACAGGGCTGGGGGCATAGCTCATGGCTAGAGCGTTTGATTAGCAAGGGCAAAGCCCTGGGTTCCTTTTCCCAGCACACAGAAACCTGGAGTGGTGGCAAGCCTGTAATTTCAGAACTTGGGAGTCTGAAGCAGGAAGATTGCTGTGAGTTTAAGGCCAGTGTGGCTACATAGTAAGTTTTGGAACAGCCTGATGAACATTTACATCAGAAAATAAATGTAAGAGGATATTATACATCTCTCACAGAAATACTGACAGGTCTTGAAATTTTTACTTTTTTTCTAAGAATTTGAAATTATATTTGCCCAACCACACAGTTATCTTTCTAGCAGCTTGGGCTATGGGGAAGAGTCAGAGATTCCAGCTTCAGTTTGCAAACTGTATTAACTGGAGCAATCACTTAATTCCTTTGCAGTTTGATTTCCTCTTTTGCTCAGTGAGGAACAACTAAGCAAAATGTATACACAAATTCACAAGGCATGAAGACAAATGCATCAATTCAGTAACCATCACTAATAAGATATTGGCCTACCATTCTGTTTCACCCAAATGTATTAAATGCCAAAGGTTTTAAAATCAAAAATTTGTAGTTCCCCATGAAGGTCAATAGGTCAATAGTATCATCCCTAGTGCTTGTGAAGCCTGAATAAGCCTGCTGGCTTCACTTAACTTTTAGTTGACTTTGAGAATCACTAATTTTGTAGGTCACACAGCCGAGTAATGCATTACTAGTCACACTGGCCTTGTAGATAATACTTCTGACGCATGGATCATAACAGTTGCCTAGATTACTTTTCAAGCACTTGAAGGCCACTTTTCTTGAAACCACTGATGCTTCACTGGCTTGCCAAAGTGTCCAATGGGTGACCTTTTGATATGAGAGGGCCCAAATTCCACCTGCAGCTCACGCTAATGCAGCCATTTTTGCACATGAACTTTGTCAGAGCTATGAAGGTGGATTATGGACCTACTGATCATTAATTGTGTCACCTCAAGTCACAGATCACCCTATTTTATTTCCTAGATGTCACCAACCGCTACCCTCAGCTAGATAGACTTGGACTTGGGCCTCCCTTCTTCCCTCGCTTGGCTCCTCATGAATAAACTCTCTTTTACAAAACTCATTGCTTCAGTGATTGGCATACTGCAAAGCAGGAGAAATAGGTCTGGTTCAGCAACACTTGTTCATGCAGAACCCGACTTACAGGTTAGCTTTTCAGCAGATGAGAATGAGTATGTAGAGAGAAACACAAAACACCTTCAGTGTGTATCTGAGAAAAAGAAGTTGCAAAAAAGGGAAAACATGGACATTTACCAAGAGCCACCTGCTTTGTGAATTGCTCATCCATAAAGGATGTTGAATGCACACATGTCATGACTCATCAAGGACTGGAGCTGTAATACCACCCATGAGGAATCAAGCACCTCTGCCACCCGTGTGTTGCTAAGAATCACCACCCTTTCCTGCTTGGGTTGTCATTTATTTGCCTGAGTGTGCCTTCTTGGGGCATGGGTATGTGTATGTGTGTGGGGGCTGGCCTACTGGGAACAGGTTTCACCCTCAAACACAATGCTGATCATCTCTGAGGAACATAGCTGTCAAAGGCCTTTGGGGAGCAGAGTTGGAAAAACCACGTGCAGTGGAAGTCAGGTTGTCTGTTCCATAGCATGCTGGAGGTGTCCAGTTACCGGGCTCTGTGACTGCCTTGTGACAGAGAAAGGCAAGCCCCAGCTGTAGTGAAGGACACTCTCCAGGATACCCTGCCAAGCGTGTGCTTGCCAAAGGCTTCATGGTGAAAACGCCTTTCTTTTCAGACCTCCTTGTTTTGTGGGATTGATCTCTTCTGTTTTACTTGTTGCTGTAATTCTGATTGATGAAAAGTACATCTTGCTGTAGACTCTGTGCCAGGGAAATATGAGTAAACTGCTTGCCTAAAAGGAACCTTTGTGTGGGGATTAGCCATAGGTAGTGCTCCATCCTGGGAGGAGGTAGGGTGCTGCAGAGTGTTCATAGGTCATTTCCTCTGATCTCTTTAGGAGCTGTGTGCTGGCCAGCTCACTTGCCATGAAATAGTTCTGCTTTGTAGTATCTAGATAGCCCCGTGTGTGTCTCACTCCCAAATGAGAGAGCCAAGCCAGGACTGGTGATAAGTTTTTGAAATCCTAGCAATCTGGGAGGCTGAGGCAGGAGGACTGCAAGTTCAAGCCCAGCCTGGGCAACTTAGAGACTTAGCAAGACCCTGTCTCAAAATCTAAACAACAAAAACATGCACTGAGTATGTAGCTCAACCTGAAGGCCCTGGGCATAGCTCCTCAAAGCCACAGACATGCAGACACACAGATGCACACAGGCACACACGAAGAAATGCTACCCCTTCTAGGGCAGGGTATGTGTCTTTTGCTGTTCTCTGTAGCAAGCGCCACTGCCCCACACATCCACAGTGACTGTGCAACTCCAATGATCCAAAGCTGGATTCATTAAATTTCTGGTGGAACCAAGGCTAGAACAATTAGAATCCATGTCTTGGTACCTCTCCAGTTGCCTCACTGAACCCACAATACTATTGAGTTTTTATGCGTGGTCTCAGAACTCCAAAGTGTATTATAGGGTAAAAGACTATATGGGCCATCCAGGGTTATGACCGCGGGGACCTGCTTCAGGACACATGCTTTTCCTCTCAACACTGAGTGATGCTAAGGTCCTCAGGCTCTGAGGCTGCACACCTTGACTCCTCAAATGACCTTCCAGTCAGTAAACTAACTATCCCACCTGCACGTCCCAACTAGAAGAAACAACTGCAGTTGAGGAGCCCTGAGGCAGGCAGGAGCCTACAGGCATCCACGCCTCACAGCTGAGTTGCACTCATCAGTCTTGTTTCTGACTCTCTCTCTCTCTCTCTCTCTCTCTCTCCTTCTTTCTTTTTAGTATTACTGGGGATTGAGCCCACAGCCTTCTCACTGAGCCACACCCGCAGGGTCTTGCCCTAAGTTCCTTGGTTGCCTGGGCTGCGCTTGAACTGGGGGCTTATTTTGATTTGTTTTGCTGTACCAGTAAATGATTTTTTGTTTTTGTTTTGTTGTTGTTGTTTTTGTTTTTGGACAGGGTCTTGCTCTGTAGTCCAGGCTGGCCTCAGACTCACAGCAATTCTGCTTCTGCCTCCTAAGTGCTGGAATTACTGGTGTGCATCACCACACATGACTTATGTGGTGCTGGGGAACTGAACCCAGTGCCTTACACCGGCTAGGCAAGCACTTTAACTGCTGCTGAGCTATAGTCCTGTGCCTTATACCAGGAATTGAACCTAGGCCTTCATACTGAGCTGCATCCCCAGCTTTTTTTAAATTTTATCTTAAATCGGGGTCTCACTAAATTACTAAATTGCTTGAGCTGGACTTGAATTTGCAATCTTCCTGCCTCAGCCTCCCAGAGTGCTGGGATTACAGGTATGCATCATCACACACAACTCGCTGTGACTCTTGACGCAGGGCCTCCTGACATGATATGATGGTTCAGCTCCAGGGTGAAGGGAGCACAAGCTGTGTCTGCACAGTGCCAGCCTGCATGGGCATCTTTCCGTGTCACAGTCATTTGTCATGAAGGAACCTCATTGAAGGGTAGAGAGCTGAAAGATTTACTCAGCATCATCTTGTACAAGTATGCTACTGAAAACCTGAGCAATGGGGAATTTCCCCCGGTGGCATCCCTCAGACAGCACGTATGTGGGAACAATAGATCTGTGTGGTGTCTGCCTGTCAACCCGATTCTGTGGGCACTGTAGCCTCTTAAGTGCAGCTGCAGAGCAGATGCTATCTTAACACCATGAAGGGACACACCCCACACTGGTGGAAGTCAGTGATGGCATAGGGCCACCCTCCAAAATAGCTACTGGTAACTCCCTTCAGAATCACCAAGCTCCTGGAGTGTGGGCTGCATTTGTGAGATCACACTCCACCCTCATGAACTTCACCTTCACCAGGCCTTTATTTCTTCACCTATAAATTTTTGTAATACTAATTTTAGTAATACTAATCCCTGTAGAATAGGGTTATTGTAAAGCTAAAATAATCAATATAAAGCATTTGCCACATGGGTGTGCAAAGAGATTCTATCTTATTTATGTACCTTTATCTGTGTTCTTCAAATTTTTATATTTATTTGTATGCTTTTGTGATGTGTATTCAATTACTTATTAATTGCATAGCAATGCCTACTTATAATAATGTTCCCTAATTTTTGTTCTGTTCATTAAATTCTCACTGAATCTGAATAATTGTAATCCAGGAAACCTCTACTAGACGCCAGGTAACCGGTTAGTTTCTCACCAGAGTTCAGTGAAGTAGGCATGTAGGCTTGGTTTTCTCTCTCTCATCACTTTCTCTCTTTCTCCCTCTTTCTCTGTCTCTACTGGGGACTGAACCCAATGCCTTGCATACGCTGGCAAGCCCTTTACAGCTGAGCTGCATCCCCAGCCCTGATGGCTTCTATTGTACAGATAAGAATGCTGGGTTTGAGCAACTAAGTGGCTTGTAAAGTGTCACACAACTAGATAAGATGGTTTCAGAACCAGTGAACTCCAAAGCAACTTTTTCTATTGTATTACCTTCCAGGGGTGACTTTGCTCTTAACCCTCTCTCAAGTTATTATCCTTTGGTGTTCACCTGTCAGTGAGTACTGTTTTACACTTGGGATCATATGTAACAACTCTATGTGGATGTTTCACTAAAGCACTGTATGTGTTCATACATGGCATTTCTGCCATTAGACACACAAGTGGGATTATATCTACCTGTGTTAAGGAACATCTGCCCTTGCTCTGGCCAGCAGCTGTTGGTAAAGGATGTTTCTTCGCCTTGATTACACGACCAATCCATGAATCACTGTGTTATATTAACACATTGTTAACATATCCTGTCTTGCAATTCCCTAAAGAATCTTTAGGTTTACAAAACGGATTTTACAACCTCTTTTCTTAGAGAAGACTTGTGATGATGAAAGTCTTGGAATCTGTGTACTTAGGTTTGGATGATAAATTTGCTAACAAGTCCAAATACCTACAGGCAGAATTTCTTAAGATTGGCATCCTGGGCCATACCCAAGAAGAGACTCAAGATAAGCAAGGAGGAGTTTCATGTTACAACATCTGAACTCTTGATATTTATGCAAGCTGGTTAAGCAGCTAGTTGTAGTGTCTACCCCTCAGGGTAAAGAGTAACAACTTTTTAAATTTGACAATATGATATTCACAAATTTGGAAACTGATCATGAAGTTCTGCATGAGGGAAGAGTGATTAACAATTTCAGATTTCCCAGGAAAAGAAGGTTTAAAGTTTTCATCCCAGCCCCATCGTCACCAGCTTCTAGAGCATTGGAAAGCTAAGAGCCTTCTCTACAATCCCTTTCAAATTAAAAGCTTAATGCTCATCAGGATGTATCAGGCTGCATGGTTTAAGTTGTGCATTTATAACAAACAACCTAAGGGTCTGGGGGCATAGCTCAGTGGTTAAAATGCTTGCCTAGCATACACAAGGCCCTGGATTCAATTCCCTAGCACCACATAAGCTGGGCATGGTAGCATATGCCTGTAATTCTAGCACTTGGGAGGTCGAGGCCGGAGGGTTGCCCAGAGTTCAGTACCAGCCTGGGCTGCACAATAAGTTCAGTATCAGCCTTGACTACATAGTGAAACCTTGTCTCAAAAAAAAGAAAAAAAATCCAAATGTATATGTTAAAACTCTGACTCCTAGTACGGTGGCATTTAGAGATAAGGCCTTTGGGAAGTAGTTAGATTTACAAGAGGTCATGGGTATGGTCATGAAGAGACTAGGACAAGATGTTACAAGGCTTACTCTGCTCCTCCCTCCTTGAGCACCAGGCAGAGGACACATGTGCACACAGAAAAGATCTCTACCTACAAACCAGGAGACCAACACTTGCAAGAAGCCAACCCTACTAATGCAAGAAGCCCTTCCCTGGCGGTTTTAGCATGTTCTGTCTACACTGTCTTCATAGCTCACTTTCCACTGGGATTCATTCATATCACTTTTTATTTATTTTACCGACTTGTTCTTGTGTTCAGATTTTCTGTGGCAGAGTTCCATACAAATATTCAGTAAGAAGAATGGAAAAGTACTATATATGGTATGTGATATGTGGAGAAAATCTAGTCACTTTTTGTAACTACACATAAATCTATCAAGTAGAAAAACATAGGAACTTCACGATCTGATTTCTTTAGGCAAAGATGTATTGTTTTCTGACGTACAGAACATACTTCCTCCTAATGGTGCTTTCTACTTCTTCAACTCCTACAATTTGTTCTTTTCTCCTTTTTCATTTGACTGACCTACTTAGAGAAAATGTGCTGTAGTCTTAATGATTTAAAAAGTAAAATAAAAAAGCTACAGGTGAAAATGTAGCCGAGACCTAGAATAGCTTCCATGAGCCCACATGTGAAATACAGATTTACCCTATTGGTAAGCACTCCTGACAACTTCAGTTCTTTCCTATGCCACACACAATAGCACACTTTAAAACAAAGGTCTTCCATTTCTTCACATGGTCTGTGAGGATCCCCAATCAGTCTCAGATGAAAACAGTGGAAGGGGTCTAAAATATTTCATAGACACTCTTTGAAATTAACTGAAGATTAGTTAGAGAGAAATGTGGGGTGGACATATACAGAGGGAAGGTTACATGAATATGCAGTATTGTGGTTTGGATTTGGAATGTTCCCCAGAAGCTTCCGGCATCTGGATGTTGTAGGTTATCTATGGAGCTATGTGCTGTTAGGAGATGGGGGCTTGATCTGGAGGGATGTTTTATGGCTGTATGGTGGAAGACAGGTGTGTGGATTGGATTACAGGCATGTGAATTATATTATTAGATTATAGGCGTGTGGTGGGGGCTTGAACCTGCAAGGGGCAGAACACTGAGGCTGGATGCAGGAGAGCTGGGTCACTGACTGGGACAGGACCTGGAAGGATAAATGCTACTTTCTTCCTTCTGGAACTTGACTTGGCTTCCTGTTTGCAATGCCGTGAGGAGCTGCCTCCACCTCTGCCATGTGCTTCCACAATTTTCCAGCCACCCACCATGAATAGACTTGTGACCTAGTGAGACTGTGAGTTAAAGTAAACCTTTCCTCCTCGAATTTGTGCATGTTGGGATTGAGTCACAGCAATGAAAACGTAACTAAGACGCATGGAGAAGACAGCAATGTGATTGCACTGATTTTTATTTTTATTATTATTTGTTTCTTCATTTTCCCACTATTTTATTAATATACATATGTAATACACAGTATTTACAATGAATTTGGGTATTTCATACACATATGTATCATATTAACTTTACAACCACTTCCCATTTTTGACACTCCCACCCCCTCCCTATCCCTTCCCCCAACTCCAGCTATCACTTCATGTGGTTCTATAGAATGTCTGTGTTCTGGGTTTTCCAAGTCAGAGAAACCATACAGTACTTAACATGTTAATCTTCCACACCTAAATCATTTCACTTAAGTCACCACTCTAACTCAGCTTCCTATTCCTCAAATGGGTCACAGTAGATAAATCTTGATGCCTCTTCTCTGAATCCAACCAATCCCTTTATTGGGATATTGACCAAAAGTTTTTTTTCTATATTTTGCTATGTCATTGTTGCTATTCCTAAACCTGGCCTTACCCACCAGTTTACATTAGAAAATAACTACAAGCATGTAGTTCAAAAGACTAGTAAATTTGGGAAAGAAGAAAAAAAAGTTAAATTTCAAATGCCTTAGCTGAATACTGGAAGGTACAAACTTGTACATTCACAGGGTTATCTTTAACCAATCAGTTTTCTTAGGATAAATTTTAATCAGTGACCTAATAAATGAATTGCTACAATAAAACAAAGTTAAAACTATATCACATTGCTTCATTAAATGAACTTAAATCTATATCACATAAATATACAGAAAGTAACAGATATGAAGGCAAATTTAGTTATTTCAGAATTTTTTAACCTTCATAACTTATTTACTCATATTTCACTGATTACTAACATACTTATTTCTCAGCTCATTCTCCTCTAGTTGTTGTCGCTTTTCCTCTGGGGTCATTGGTGTCGCTGGTCTCCCTTTCACTTTCTAAGTTTCCTTTAAGTATTCTCTGCAATACTGGCTCAGTGGCTGCAAATTCCTTTAAGCTTTCTATATCATGGAAAGTTTTAAGTTCTTCCTTTAAATTAAAAGGTAATTTTGCTGGATATAGCACTCTCAGTTGGCATTTATGTTCTCTCAGTGCTTGGATGACATTGCTCCATGATCTCCTGGCTTTTAGGGTCTGGATTGAGAAGTCTGAAGTTATCCTGATGGGTTTATCTTTGTAGGTCACCTTCTGTTTTTCTCTTACCGCTTTTAATATTTTCTCTTTGTGTTGGGTTTCTAGAATTTTAATTATGATGTGTCATGATGAGGATCTCTTCTGATCAAAGTTGTTTGGTGTTCTATATGCCTGCAATAGTTCCATGTTCATTTCTTTTCTTAGATTTGGGAAATTTTCTTCCATAATTTCATTAAACATGTCCTTTAACCCTTTTGTTTTGTCCTCAGTCTTCTCCTGGACTCCCATAGTTCTGAGGTTGTTTCTCCTTGAATCATCTATCAGTCATTGTAATGATTCACTTTCTTTCTTAGTTACTTTGCGTTCTTCATGGCCTGTATGTTGCAGCTCAGTCACTTTATTTTCTAGGTCTGACATTCTATTCTGAAGATGTTTAATGTGGTTGCTTATTATTTCCTGTGTGTTTTTCATTTCCTGAATATCTGCATTCAATTTTTTTTTATCTCTGTTGTGTTCTTCTCTGATTTCTTGTATTGCCTTCATTATCTTCTGGTATATTTCTTCCATGGTCTCCTCTTTTAGCTTTTCAAGGCTTGCTTTTTGCTTAGCTTTGTGTTGGTGCAGCTCTTGCGCTGTCTGTTTTATTTCCAGCTTTAATTCAATGAATATTTGGGCCCAGAAGTTACCATCATTTTTACCATTTTCATCTTTGAATTCTGCAATTTCAGTATCCCTGGTATCATCTTCTGGGGTGTCAGGTCTTATTGTAGGAGATTTGCTACCACGTTTCCCCATGTTTCTGCTATCTCTGGCTATCTCTGGTATGCAGGAAAGAAGGGTTTGGTGAAGGCCCAGTCCTAGATGCCTCTGGAATCCTCTGGCCCAAGGGACAGACAGGGCAATGGAATTCCCATTCCTAGATGCCTCTGGAAGCCTCCGGGGCTCAGGATTGACAGGGTGATCTAATTTCCTGGAAGCCTCTCGAAGCCTCTGGCTCATGGGATGGACAGGCGATTGATTTCCCGGTCCTAGATGCCTCTGGCGTGCAGAGCAGCTGTGAACCTGAAGCTTCTGGTGTGTGCCAGAGGAACGGGGCAGTGGTCCCCCTTTTGAGGTGTCTTGTTCCCCCCAGTCCACTCAGCAAAGCTCTCCTTCTGTCCTGGCTTTCCTCCCCCGGGGTGGGGCTCTCCACCCTCAGAACAGAGGTGCCCCTGAGCTGTTCAGGGGATCACCTCCCCTTTCCTCCTCTTTTCTCCTCTCTGCTGCTTCTGCCAGTTTCTTCCTAGGCACTGTTTAAGGGTGACCCCAAAGCCCTGATGTGCTCTTCTGAGCTTTCTTTTACTCTAAAGAGTTCAGTCTTGGGCTTTTTTTTCTTGCTTCTTTTTAATATGGCTCCTGCTTATGTCACTGCCTGTGGGGGCTGCTGAGCCCTGTTTCTGATCTGGAATCCCAGGGCCCTTTCTAGGGGAGCGCTCACTGCTTTTGTAGTACCCACTACCCATGGGTTGGTGTTTCAGAGGCTGGGGCCGCCAGCTGCTGACAATTTCCACTTCTCTGGATCGCACTGACCTCAGGCTGAGGTTCTGGCTCTGGACCTTTCTCCGTCTGGTCTGTGGATGTCAGCAGCTTGGGGCTGCACTGAGCCAGCTGCTTTTTTCTCCTCTTCCGATGTGACTTCAGGATTTCTGGCCTGCCCGCAGCTTCCTATCCGTTATTGGGGTGCTCTGTCCTCTCCCAGCTACATCAGATGTCCCGGGCCCACGCGAGCTTTCCTCTGTCCACAGCTGCCTGCAGCTCCAGCCGTTTGGAGCCAGCTGTGGCTTCCTGGGATGCTGGGATTTTTTTTTTCTCTGCTTTCAATGATCCTTCACAATTTCTGACCTTCCTCTGGCTTCCTTTCAGTTGTTGGTGATGCTCCTCTCTTTCCTAACTACACTGAACACACTTTTTCTAACTAAATTCTCGACTTTTTAAGTGGGTCGATGAGGAGACATTATGCAGCGCTGTTACTCAGCCGCCATCTTGACCAGTTATTGTTATTATTATTGTTGTTGTTATTGTTTGGGATTGAACAGAGGGCCTTCTTTCTGAACTACATCCCTGACCATTTTTATTGCTTGGGACAGGAGGTTGCTAAGTCACTATACTGCCCAAATTGGTCTTGAATTTGTAATCTTCCTGCCTCAGCCTTCCACAGTGCTGGGATTATAGGCCTAAGCCACCATGCCCACATTGGGATAATACATATAAAAGCCAAGGAACACCAAGTATTGCAGGCAAATGCAAGATGGGATGTAGAGAAGACAGGAAGGATTCTCCCTGGAGCCGCAGAGAGCACATGCCCTTGCATTTAGCAGTTCAGCCTCCTAAACTTGACTGGGAAGGTTTTTGTTGTTTTAAGTCTGGAACCTTGTTACAAAACCCTTGGAAACAAATGCACAAGCTATCAAAGTGTTAGGGTTTTTTTTTTTTTTCATTTTGTGCTCAAATACTTGATGCTGTTTATCATGACAGTTCTCAAATACCATCTGCCATCATTTAATGAGCAGAGAAACAATGAAGTTCAATGAAAGGTGCTATGCATTAAAATAATTGTACTAGGAAATTAGTTTCCTTGAAGACTGACAGGAAAGAGAGGAGCATTTGCTACCCAGACAGACACTTTGGGGTGATTTTCCAGGCAATGATGTGGATTAAAACAAGACAATTGACATGAATTGGTGGCTCCTGTGTTCAAAGCTGTAGTATATGTAAGAGGTTGAGAGGAATATACCATAGCATATAACACCTTCTCTGTGCTTGATGAGATTTCATCTTAACTGTGAAGACAAAAATTGACCCGGTAACAGTCTAAACCAATGGTGTTTGTAATATATGAATAGCTGTAGCTCCACTTTTGCCCTCTTTTTTATACTCTGCTCTTTCCCTCCTGGTTCTTCCCCTTCCCCCCTGAAGTTTGTCTCTTTCTGACTTATCCCCTCATATCCACGCTCAACACGAGACCACACACACACTCATGCCCCGTCTCTGCTCCTCACCCCAATGATACTCTGAAGTAGAGTCAGCACTCATGAGCTGTACCCAAGTGCCACCACAGAAAGCTGCTCTGAGAGCTCTAGTCCAGTTATATCAAGAGTGGAGGAATGTTTGCATGAGGTGTGTTGAGTACCTTGCCATTATTTCAGTCACTGCTGGCGGGAAAGCAAAGTTTGCAATCCAAGAACCAAACTGAAAGAAGAACTCAAAAAGCTGTTTAAGGACAAGCCCATAAAAATGGCCTGTAAACTAAAGGTCAGATTAGAAACACGAACTACTGGTTCCCAAGCTCCATGTTCTAACTTGTCATTGTCACTGTGGGATTTGTTACTAATTATAAAGTTCCCAAGCTGGTCAAAGATTTATTTTTCTTTTGTAATGAACTGACTCAAACTGGAAATTCCATCATGTCATTCACTGGGAACGCCTCTTTCCTAGGACAGGAGAGGCAGACTCCAAGAGTGACCGTAACCCCCACCAAGTGAAATTAGGCCTCAAAAATGCCGTTTCAGTCACAGAAGGGGGGAACAGTAGTGGAAGCCATTGGCCGTGGGTACAGCAGCAGGGCAACCTTGACCAAGGCTGGTGCAGGAGATCTGCTGAGCTCACAGGTGGGACATGCAGGTAGGGGCTACTGGAGTCACGACAGCCACCAGGAAAGCAGGACTCAGTGCTTCTTCTAAATCAACCTGTGCTAGGTCTTTGTAGACAGGAGTCCTTCCAAGGCAGAGTGATAGAACTGATATGGTCAAGTGAAGGGGTGAGGCTTTATATGTGTCCCCTTTAAACAAGCCGACCATGAGCTCTGAAACAGATATGATTCATTAAACCAGCTTTCATGACTCAGATCACGTACTCCAATCTGATGGTTGCATAATACTGATTTTAGCAAGAGAATAAACATTTAAAAAACTAAAATAATATAGTTATTGGGTCTGTCCCAGTACACCGGCAAGGTACTGTGCGAGTAGGGCAGCACAGAGTTAGAACACGTGGTTCCCCGCAGCATCACAATCCCGGTATAGTAGCATGTCTCTGAGAATAGCTGAGCATTTGTGTTAGTCAGCTTCTGATTGCTAAATACATAAAGGGCTGCCAAAACCTATCAGTGGATATGAAAACCTCTGCGTGTATATACAAAAAGCAACCAGTCTGTTTATCTACCCACTTTTTTTTTTTTTTTTTTTTT
>PVKB01008525.1:0-10275 GCA_004027205.1 Ctenodactylus gundi | reverse complement strand
ACAAAACAAGACCTATAATGTGAACAAATTGTGTTAGTGTCAGGAATCAGGAACCTTCCCACCAAGAACCCGGGCTCAGAGAGCTGCTCTGTTGCTTGCTGCTAAACCCCTGCTGTGCTAATGCACCTCACAGACCTCTCCTCGCGTTCCCTCTGTCATTGCACTGTGTTGCTTTCTTCATTTAGCATGCCAGTATTTCTTCAGAGACTTCATTTTTTAATAATACCTTCATAATTATCACAAAAATGGCCTTTGTAATAACTAGAATAGTATACTGTGGAGTTATGATTCTTATGGACTCATTTTTAAATGTGGCAAGTTGCTTTTCTTTTTTTGAGACAGGGTCTCACTCTGCAGCCCAGGCTGGTCCTGAACTGACTGTGGAGACCAGGCTGGCCTTGTACTCTCATCAGTTCTCCTGCCTCAACCTCCTGAGCGCTGGGATCACAGGCCTGAGCCACCATGCTCTGCTTAGTGACAAACATATTTTGACGTCTCTTGAATTATTTCTGAAGAATTTTTTTCCTCTTTGATAGCTGTGTGAAACCTGTGACTGAAAGATAACCACCTGTCACTGTTTGGTGTTGTATTTCTCCATATCTCGTATTCTGTGTACATGCACAGCACAGGCAGTTGTAGTGAGATCACTTGTGGCAGCCTTGTGCAGACTTAGTTTGTCCAGCTGAGAACATGGTGGTTAAATCACTCACAATATGTGATCACCATACTCCTCCCACAGAAAAAGTGACTGCATTTTTGTCCTCTAGTCTTCAGAGATCAATATGGCTACTTGACAGTTTCACATGTTACTTTTGTTTGTTCTAAATGTAGATGTGTTCTGTGCAGCTGCCATTTTCCTAGTTCTTAGAAATCTCTTTAGGTCACCTGATGCAGATCTGCCTCCTCCTGCTTCAGGATAAATTTCTTGAAGTAGAATTGTGGAACTATGAAGATACTTAGATCATGTATTTTTAAGTTTTTCTTCATGTCCCCCAATTTTTTTCTCTATGCTCCAGGTTGGAATTATTCACTAGAATTATAATGTGAGTCACCTTGTGAATTTAAAATATTCTAGTAGTCCCATTAATAAAGTGATAAAAACATGGACTGAGGTTAAAGTGCCTGCCTAGCACACGCAAGGTCCTGGATTTAATTCCCCAGAACCAAGTGAGCCAGACTTGGTATCACACAACTGGAATTCTAGCACTTGGGAGGCTGAGGCAGGAGGATTGCCATGAGTTCCAGGCCAGCCTGGGCTATGTGGTGAATTCAGGACCAGCCTAAACTACAGAGCAAGACTCTGTCTTTTAAAAAATGACATTGATTTTAACAGCATGTATAATCAAATAAATCTAAAATAGTATCTTTTAAATATGAAAATTATTGAGATATTTAAACTCCTTTTTTATTCTGCCTGAAAGTGCAAAGTGTGCTCTGTTTTCCCAAGAAAGTGTACAGAGGAGATCTTGATGCTCTCTGGGGGAGCAGCTTGGCTTATGATCCGATAATGTTTTTATAGCATCAATACCAAATTTGTCTGAGTTTACTTCTTGAGCATTTGGGAGTGCCTACTACTGGACATGGGAAGTCTTTGTTTCCTCAGGAAGTAGACAATGTATTGTCACTGGTTTTGATCCTGAGTAGTTTGGGCAGTGACGCCTAAGGCACAGACCTCTCAAGCATGAGCAAGTACACCAGGGAAATTTTCAGCCTCGCATTTAACATGCAAGGATAATAAGTGCTTTATCTGCATCATTGTATCTAGTCCTCTTGCTGCTACGATGAAATAGTAGGAGCTGAGGCACAGAGAGGTTTAGTTACTTCCTCTGACTTTTGCAGTTCACCAGCCACAAAACTAGGCACCAGATATTCCAGAGCACTGTAATCTCTATACCTAACAGCAACAGGTAGCAACTCAAGGGGGCAGGGGCAGCATTGTCTTGTCTTTTGGAGTGTGGCCTGTGCTGAGGCGATTGTGGCTGTCCTCTGTTCAACAGCACAGTCGTGAGGAAGGCCTGCCTGTGCGGAATTTAGCTCCGAGGCCAGGCAGCGAGGAGATTGTGGTAAGGATGCGTGCCTTGTGTTTTTTCAGTCGATACCTGCGCATACTCTGACTGCTTATTTGTGTGTGTGTGTGTGTGTGTGTGTGTGGTCATTATTTCTTTTGACTAGAACAGATATGCAAGAATAGAAGAGATCTGAAGGTGAATTATTTTTGCTCTCATATGAAAGCCCTTGTGTTGAAGCCAGGCTTGGTTATGGGGTGGGAGGAGGGGTTGGATGGTCGTATGTCTACCCATGCTGTAGAGGGAGGCTGAGGTAGGCACGTTGCCAGGAGCACACAGAGCCAGCGTCCTTAGCCCTGGCAGCATAGAGAATGAGGGAGAGTGGAAGATTGGTAGAAACTACAAGCGGGGATCAAGACACACAGAGAATATATAGTTTGAAACGTTTATTAGACAAGATCGGGCACATTCAGAGTGGTATAGCTGTAGACATTAAAACATTTATGTAAGTAATGTTATCAGTCTGTGGGATGTCCGTGGTGAGAGGGCTCGGCTGCACACTGTGACAGTGCAGGCGGGGTGGACGCCAGGCGATAGGGATGTCCGTGGTGAGAGGGCTCGGTTGCACACCCTGACAATGCAGGCAGGCTGTGCTTTTGCTAGGCAAGCGCTTAACCACTCTGCCATTTTTCCAGTCCAGATTTAAAAAAAAAAAACTATCATTTTTTTTTTTGGAAGAACCAGTGAGGGGCCACTGAGTGGAATCCTACCTGGTCACCATCTTATCCTGAAATCCTGATTTTATTTATTTACTAATTTATTTATTTATGTATTTTTGGGGTGCCGGAGGTAGAATCCATGGCCTTTCCCAGCCCTTTGCATTTTGAAAGACAAGGACTGCTGAATTGCCAAGTTGCAGGTGCCTGGCTGGGCTCAAACTTTTAATCTTCCTGCTTCTGTCTCTCAGCCACATTTTCAGTTTGTTACATATAACATCATAAAATTGTACATGTTAATGTGGTACAATATGATTTTGATGTGTGTATGCACTATACAATATTTCTGGTTAAACATGTTTATGTCCTCATTTTTCACTTACGTTGAATCCTTCTAGTTCTCTTAAATGTACAGTATCTTTCTTTCTAGAAGAATATTTCTTATAAGATTGTAAAGATTGGTTATGTCATGTTATGTATGCATTTTGAAATTAGGAACATCAAATGAATCTTAGAAAACAGAAATTTCTAAAGTATTTGCAGTGTTCAAGCTTTTGATTACATTTTTAGGTGATATTTTTCCTCTAGGAAATTGAAAAGGAAGACTGACTTAGAGAATGCAAGAGCTAATGAATATTCTGCCAGCTTTGAAGATGATTTTGAAGTATGTGTAAGTTATTTTTTTCTCAGCTTAAAAAATTTATTTAAAAAATCTTCTCAGTGGTTATTTAATAACACTTTTCAGTTTTTATTACTGTTAATATTAATTGTCTGATAAGTTTTTATTTACATCTAGCTTTTATTCCATAATGTTTGCTATGCTTCTACTATTGTTTACCAATATAATTAAATGATTTTATGATTTTACCTTTATTTAATATATACCTGTGTCTGAGTGTACTCAAACATGCACTTTCATATTTCCAGTACTATAATTTTCAAATTACTAGTGGTTCTTAGTTTGTCTTACTGTAAATTTGTTACTCATTTTTAGAAAAGCAATTGCAAAATTATATACAGATACATTATTATTATTAATATTGTTATTATTATTACTATTTAGAATAATAGGTCTTTATTTAGAAATAAAGGATAGAAGAGTAAAAGCTCCCAATATCCAGGTGGAGGATTGTCCCCCAGATTTATTATTGAGTAGCATTAAGATCAGTGAACTATAAAATCTGTCTTACTAAGGCTACCAACTTTCTTATAAATTATAATGTGTAGCTGGCCTGTGTTCCCAGCATTTTGGGAGACTTCGGGAGAATTGCATGTTTGAGTGCAAAAAAAAAAAAATAGAAGGGACTGCAGATATAGCTCAGTGGTAGGACCAGTTCAGGCCCCAGTACCCTCCTGCATGCACAGAGACACACGCACGTGCACCCACACATGCGCACACACAAGTCATTCGATAGAACTGTTGCTCAGCTCTTCTGTGGTAAAGACAAATGGCTTGAGTTTGTTGCTACTGCTGCTTGTAGGACTACGAGGATGACTGAGGTGTGTGATGGTGACGACGACAGCTTTGGTGAGTCAGAATCCAAAGGAGAACCTGACTCCCTCCCTCCGGTCTGCGAGAGGGAAGTACAAGAAGTCCAAAAAGCCATAAATGCCAAGAAAGAAAGGGTTGGCAAGTTGTCTTCCAAACTGTTTTGGAAGCAAAGTTGTATCGAGTGTGACCGGAACTCAGGGGCAAGTACGTATGTGAGTGCCGATCACTGGTCTCTGTGTTCTTGGAAACACCCACGTAACGTCTGCTGTGAGTGAGTCGTGCTGACCGGGTGGGCAGCCAGCCAGGTATCTCATGTATCGAGAAGGCACATGAGAGGCCCTTGGCGCGGGAATTCTGTATGCTAGGTGTGATCTCATAAGCACAGATTGACTCAGTTGACTGCACAGCACTGAGGTCTGAGGGTGGTCGGGAGCCTGCCAGTCGTGGCCCTCGGAGCGTGTCTTGCTTGTTTTGCCTGCGAGCATACCTGCCTGTTCTTCTGATAGTACTCCATCCTGAGTGTTCAAGAAGGTGTCGTGAGGCTGGTCCGAGGCTCAGAGCCACTGGCAGAAGGGCCCCTGGGTCAGGACTCTTGAATTAGAGGTGTGCCCACTTGGCAAGGTGGACAGCAGTGAAGTTTATGAAGGCAAGAGCGCGCTGAGTGCCACCAACAGTGTGTTATGGCATCCACTCAGAAAGGGGTTTGTTTGAATTTAAATCCCTTTTTCCCAGATTTTAGGCATGTCTCATAATTTATTCCATTATCATTGTATGCCCGGGATGCTGTCCCTATGTAGGAACCTTTAGTGAGCTCCAGGAAATCGACAGGCATGGGGGTCCTAGTTGGGATTTCCCTTATCATGACCACTACTTCCTGGTCTTGTGGTAGGTCCTAGGGGGTTGGGCTTGGCCCCTGGGATGTTGCTAGGATCCAGTGAGCTCAGGGGAGTGATGAGCAAAGGGAGGGGCCCTGCAGCAAGTGGAAGAGAAAGGGCCCGTGGCCCCCAGTTATGCTGCTTGTATTAGCATCACTACGCCTGTGTTTTGGGTGTATTACTAATTAAGATAAGGCAACTTGGACACATGTCAACACTCTCACAAGACAGTTGGTCTGGTAACTCCAGGCTCTGTTCCTCTGCCTCTTACAGGTAAGCAACAAGTACTGTGTGAATACCCTGGATCAAGGGGTGATTTGGGTCTCCAGGTGGGGTGGGGGGATATTTCATTGCACTAGTCAGAATAGCATACAGTTTACATCTTAAGAATTGCTTTTTTCAGGAATTTCCCATTTAGGACTTTTAGATCTTGACTGACTGGGTAACCAAAACCTCCGAAAATGAAACAGTAGTTAAGTGTGTGTGTGTGTGTGGGGGGGGGGGGGACTGCTGCATAATCTTGATTTATTTATTTTGCAGGGTGAGTGGCATGGGATCCGAGGCCTGCACCCTATATACATCCTTACATATTTCTCAAAGTGTTTTTCTTGTATATGTGTTTTGTGAGACAGGATCTCACACTAGCTCAGGCTGGGCTCAGACTTGCTGCGTAGCCCAGGCTGGTCTATAATATGCAGTCTCCCCACTTCAGCTTCTTGCGTATTGCACCGTTGCCCTGGCTTCGGACTCTCGAGAGTGTGATTGGCACAGACAGTAGATGGTCAGTAAAATCTGCTTGGTGCCTGAGGCTTTCCATAAGCAGCAGGACTAGGCTTCTTAGACACCCATGTAAGATGTTTACCGTTGTTACCGGTTTCCAGAGCACAGCTTATACTATGGTTATTGTACATGCTTCTAATTTTTTACTCTGGTGATTTCTTTTTTTGCCTCAAAGCAGTGTTTAATTGTCACAAATATAGCTAAAAATAGTTTTTTCCTTGTATAGATCCAAAGAGTTCCTGTTCCAGAGCCCCTGTGTATGGGATTTTTATGGATTTTGCAACAGCCTCACACCATCCAAGGAGTCGGACTCGGGCCCTTGAGCAAAAGTATGTGTATTGGGAAGTTTCCCAAAGGGATTATGAGATTTTATATACTCCTGCCTCAGCCTCTTGAGTACTGGGATGACTGGTGTACATCATCACTCCCAGCTTTATACCCAGGGCCTGGCATGCACTAGGCAAGAGCTCTAACCACTGGGCCACACCCCTGGCTCAAATCACAGTCCTTTGAATTTATTTTATTCAAGAAAACATTCAACTTCGTTTTGCTACTTTCACCTCTTTCAATGTGGCTCAAAAGTTTCATTAGAAATGTAAAAACTCCATACGTGGCTAAGCCCAGGATTCAGGTTGCACTTGGTCGACCTTCTGCATGCCTGGTTCTTTGGGGTTCCTCCAGGGGTCCTGGGGCTCTGAAGCCTCCGTCAGCCTGTGAGTAGCCCGATGCAGGCAGATATGCAGAGTTGCCCGGCCACAGAGAACTCCAGAATCGGGCACGCCATTTGGAGTCCACGTGCACTTACTGGGCGCCTACTGCGTACGCAGCAAGGCACGGGAGGGAGGTGGAAAGGGGCGTGTCCACACACTTTGGTCTGGACCTGCGCTGCTCACACTGTGAGCCCCTCACCAGCAGCATGTGCACCCTTGGGGGCCTGTGAGAAGTGCCCAGTGGGCGTCGGAGCCTGCACTTGGACAAGATCCCCCAGCGAGGAGTTTGGGATGGCTCTGTGTTGGTGTGTGTCCAGAGCCATAACTGGAGTCCAGGCCTGGCACTTGGCACTGGAACAGGGAGTGGTTGGTCAGGAGATGATTCGAAATGCTGGGCCTGGCGGTCCATGCCTGTAGGCCCAGCGCTCAGAGAGGCTGAGGCAGGAGGGTGGCAAATGGGAGCCCAGTCTGGGCAAATTAGTGACTTAGTGAGACTTTGTTTTAAAACCAAAGAATAAAAAGACCACTGGGATGTAGCTCAAAGGCCCTGGGCTCAGTTCCCAACAGATACCACACACACGTGCGCGCGCGCATGCGCCCCCCTCTCTCCAGGGAAACCTGGTTCTGGTGACCATTGAGGGCAGCCCCGGGCTAGCTCAGAGCCAGCTGGGCAGGACTTGACCGGAGCCACCGGGAGGAATGTACAGCCCGAGCTGTCTGAATGCCCCTCCTGTCCCCTTCTCCCTGGGACTTGGGGCTGGTCCCACAAGCTCCCAGCAGCACTCAGCTGTCAGGCAGTCAGGACCCCAAGAGGCCAGGAAGACTGTTCCCACCCTCGCTCTGCAGGGACCTGCTGCCCCTGGGGTGGGGCTCTGGAGTCCCGAGCTGGAGCTGGACGTGAGG
The DNA here is from genome assembly GCA_004027205.1 of Ctenodactylus gundi. NCBI lineage: Eukaryota > Metazoa > Chordata > Mammalia > Rodentia > Ctenodactylidae > Ctenodactylus > Ctenodactylus gundi. Next base: position 2,793 of record PVKB01008525.1, on the reverse strand, counting down.
ACCTCTCCACCACGAGGTGGCTGGAGACACCAGCGCCAGTGGCCAGTTCTTTGACGCTAAGGGGTTGTCTGGCCCCGTCTGTTGGGGACCTGTGCACTGGGGAGGCAGGGAGCCACTTCCTGTCCCCTGGGAGTCTCCCAACTACGAAAAGTTTGCCTGGAGTCTTGAGTCTGGGCACGCAACCTATGATCTATCTTTCCTTCCTCTCTTTCTTCCTTTGCTTTCTTTCATCAGTACAGCCCAGGGCCTTCTTTTGAGACAGGGTCTTGCCAAGTCCCTGAGTGGCCCAGGCTGGGCTCGGCCTTGCCACCCTCCTGTTCGCAGAGCGCCCAGATTGCAGGCCTGCCCACTAGGGGCCTGGCTGGCAGTGCATTCCAGGGGTGTCTCCAGGACGTCCTCAGACCCTACCTCCAACGGGGAGGCCCTGTTGCACGGGGTAGGGGGGAGGGTGTCCCCTTAACCAGTCCCCCGCAGCCGTCAACCAGTGACCTCCCTCCAGACCCCACCCCGCTGGCCTGTGAACTGGGGAACCCCGCTCCGCCAGGCCCACCCTGTGCCCCAAGGTGCTGTTGGACGCCATGATGAAGAAATAAATAGGAAGCTGCAGAAGCAGCTGGCGCCTCTAAGACACCCGGGGCAGCCGGCTCGCGTGGGGAGTCCCGCCGGAGAGCGAGCAGCACAGGCACGTGCCCAGCCTTGGGGCGGCAGGGCTTGGGGAGACCTCATCTCCAGAGAGAGGATGTGGAGGGGTCACTGGGCGTGGAGCCAGCCGGCGCTCCCCAGGGAAGAGGGGGGGAAGAGAAACGGAAGCGGGCGTGGGGGTGCACGCACGCTGTGGTCTCAGGACTCTGGGAGGCTGAGGCGGGAGAATGGCAAGGTAGAGCCCCGCCTGTGTGATTGAGGACTCGCAGGACCTCGTCTCCACAGAGAAAGGGCTGGCGGAAGGGGCTCGGAGCACAATGAAGCCAACAGTAAAAGGAGATGAAATCAGACTCTCCCAGTGGGGCGTCCGGAGGACTGAGGACTGGGCGGGGTCCCACCTGCCCAGGATTTGTGAGGCGCGGTGCAGTGCAACGACCAGGGCGCAACGCCCGTCGGGGCGCGGGCCTGAACGGCGAGGGCGTGGGTGTGGGCACGGGCTCTGCTCCCTCCCCCACCACCCGCCCTTCTCCCTCCCCCACCACGCACCCTTCTCCGACCGCATCCGTGTTCTCTAGAGGCCTCAGGTGGCACCACTTGGTCCGTGAGCATCCCAGGAGGGAAGAGTTTAGGGAGGCAAAACAGTTCAGCTGGAAAGAATGGGTGCACCCATAGGAAACACACTCCGAAGCCAGGCCCAGGCGTGCAAATCGCGAATCCCAGCACTCTGGGAGGCTGAGCCCGGAGGATTGCAAGTTCTAGCCCAGCCCGGACAATTTACCAACTTAGTGAGACCCTGTCTCAAAATAAAGAAATAAATATCTTTTAAAAACCTACTTGCAGAATTTCTCAGAGCCTTAATGTGCTCAGTAGCGTTAAAGCTGACGGGCAAGCCAAGGAAAGAGTATCAATAGGTCATTTGTTTACTCTCCTTCAAGGACCTTCCAGCCCTAATTCCCCTCGATCTTTAACTGCTGAGGCACAAGAGGCTCCAGCACAGGTAGAAGGAGCTATTGAGCAGCAAACCATTACCTATATTGGTTATTCCAAACCTTGGCGTGTTTGTGTTTTACCCACTACACATACACCCATGTGGTAGGGGACACAGCAAATTCTGCTGAGCCACGTAAAGCCACTTGCCAGGCGGGGACCAGAGACAAGCAGTGGCTTTCGCCCAGAACAGCGCCCGCCGCTCCAGAGCAGTAGAGAGGTGGCCGCCCTTCGCCTAGAGGTGCCATGACTGCGTGTCCGCTCTGCCCCTAGCGCGTCTCTATGGCAGCCCCTTCCGCCCGAACGGGACGCGCCGGAAATGAGCTGTAGCCCTGACGCGGAGCTGCCGTTGCCGCAGGGTCTCGAGGAGACAGTCTGGTGGAGGACAGTCTGGCTTCGTTCCGTAGGCGCTGAGGACTCAAGAGCAGCGAGTGTCGCGCGGCGCAGGGGAGACTGAACACGATGCCGGGCCTGAACCCCGGAAGAGGATGGTAGGGTTGGATCTCAGGAGTCCCTGAACCCCCCTGGATTTGGGGGAGCCTTGGCGGAGTGATAGAAAGAGGTGTGACAGCTGAAAAGCCGCCTTAGAGGAGGTTAACGGGATTTGAAAAGGGGGATCCACAGGAGCCACTTTGAGGGCAGTTACCCAGTTTTCCAAGAGATTGGAGCTTAGGGGATTTGTGGGGCACGGAAAGGGCTCTGAAGGGGATGCCTTGAAGGGTTGTTGAGCAGGGGACTGGCTTGGGAGAAAGGGCGATAGGGTGAGGTTGGCGAATAGTGCTGGAGATGGAAGCACAAGACGACCCAAGGAGGGAGCGAGGAGACAGTGGGCCCTTAGAGAGTGATCTGACCCTAAGTAGTTGCTAAGTAATTGTTTGCCGAGACGACAGGCGGGTGATTGGTTGTGGGGAACCCTCACAGGGTTCCTGCTCACCACAGGATGAGTGGTGTCATGGAGAAGTGAGAGGAAGAGCGTTTTGGGAACGTTTTATATCTGGGTTCCTCCGTGAACAAACCCCGTACTGGTAGAGAGTCCTGTACCTGCACTTTGAAGACCTAATATTTGGTAACAACTCTATACTTGCACAGTCGAGTTTCAGACTTAGATCTCGGACTTAAGATGATTTTGATAATTGCCTTTTTTTTTTTTTTTGGTACTGTTAA